>OVAN01008243.1:0-18216 GCA_900406275.1 Anastatica hierochuntica | reverse complement strand
TTTGTTAACTGTGTCTGTCGAATCGCTCTCCGTTTACGCTTTCTGCATGCTTTAGATATGTTCTCGTTTTCACTCTGTATTTATTCACGTTAACTTGTCTTATCAATCCTGTCACTTGTTCATCGTTAATCTATATCGCTTCGCAATCTATTTCGTATTTCGTTATCTAACTTACTCACGATTTCTGTCTTATTGTCTTCGCAGTTTACTTTCGTATTTCTTATTCAATAATTCGCTAATTCGGTATCTTGATCTGTTGATCTTTGGCTACAGAATCCGTGAACCACATATCATTGACAGTGAGAATTTCGGTTCCCACACTCACCATCTTTTTCTGTAGCCTATAATGGGAACCTTCATGGCTATTTCAAAGGCAGAAGAGGGTTAAGGCAATGGGACCCTATCTCCCCTTACCTTTTTGTTATGGCCCTAAACTGTCTTTCTAAAATGCTTAATAAAGGTGCTCGGGATGGGTTATTTGGCTATCACCCTGGATGCAAGGATAGGAATCTGACGCACCTGTGTTTTGCTAATGATTTACTCATCTTCTTTGATGGCTCTCCTTCCTCTATTCAATGAATTCTGGAAATCCTAAACAGTTCGAAACAATGTCAGGATTATCAATCAGCTTGCCTAAAACCTGTTTCTTCTCTTTAGGTTTATCAGATGAAGAAGTAGAGCATTTAAAAGTTAAGACTGGTATCTCCCATGCTATCCTACCAGTTAGATACCTAGGACTACCCCTGTGCACAAAGAAACTCACTCTCTTATATTGTGCTCCTCTGATTGAAAGGGTTCAGAACAGACTCAATACATGGGCTACTAAGACTCTTTCTTTTGTTGGGAGGTTTCAGTTCTTAAACTCTGTGATCTCAAGTATCTCCAATTTCTTGTCTAGTGCTTTCATCCTACCTAAAAAGGTAATCAAAAAAATACACTCTCTCTCTGGTGCTTTTCTCTGGAAAGGACACATAGAAGGAAATCAGTATGCAAGGGTGGCCTAGTCCACAGTCACAATAAGTAAAGAGGAAGGTGGATTGGGAATCAGAGACCTATTAAAATGGAATAACGCAAATGCTTTCAAACTAATTTGGATGCTACTTTTTAAGCAAGGTTTTTTTTGGGTCGGCTGGTTTATATAGGAAGTCTTACAAGGTTCCCTTTCAAACTTCTGGACTTTGAATCCAAGGCAGAAAAACTCTTGGCTAGCTAACAAGTTCCTAAAGCTAAGGGAATATGTCTACCCATGGATCAAACATCAAGTAGGGAATGGACAAAGATGCCTGTTTTGGACAGATAATTGGTGTGATCTAAAAAGGATATCGACTTACCTTGCACCTAAAGGTCCAAGAATGGTTGGTATTGCAAGAGATACAAGGCTGTCCGACTTATGGAGGAATGGTTCATGGTGCCTTCCTGCTGCCAGATCTGAAAAACATGTTATTGTCCAAAGTAAGCTGTCAAGCATTCTGTTATCAGAAAGTGAAGACCAACTAAGGTGGTGGATTGATGATCAGTTCAAAGATAGTTCATCAACAGGAAAAATTTATGAAGCAATAAAGGATCATCAACAACAAGTACCTTGGTCAAAATTTGTGTGGTTCTCAAGAGGCATTCTAGGACACCAATTCTTGGCTTGGTTGTTTGTGTTGAATAGGTGTCCAACCAGGGACCATCTATTAAATTGGGGCTTGAGAACGCCTAGCGCTTGTTTGTTATGTGGCAATGGTACAGAATCAAGAGAGCACCTCCTATTTTTCTGCTCTTACTCCTGGGCAGTCTGGTATGAAACTGGCAGAAGATGTGGCATGCAACCACAATGCAACTGGGATGATTGTCTACTCCAACTAATTAATTATAGGGGGTCGAAAGTCTCAAGGAGACTAACCTTAATTGCTTGGCAAGCAACAATCTATTCTCTGTGGTGAGAAAGAAACACGCGTATTCACAAATCATGTAGACAGAGCATTGAGCTTCAAGATGACCAATCCTGACTTAACATCGGCTCTTCTTACCACTTGGTTTGCAACAGAGAGGCGTTCAATTCAGCAATCGGTGCCCTAGTTTACAATTGTTGTTTCGACAATCTCAAGGTAGTGCAAAATAGAAACGGTGGTTGGAAAGTAGTTTACATAACCGTCCTTTTGGTTGGATCCTGACCAGATCCTGGTGCAAATTGGTTCTTTTCTTTAACTATGTCGTTCACTTACTGGGCTCATTAGGGTTGGGGCTTTGTAAATATTTTATTTTCTCTTCATTTATAAGAATGCCTTTTAACAAAAAATAAACTGTTTATTATGATCACATATGTTACACATGAAAATAATAGATAAAAAAATTGAAAAGAGTAAAACAAAATTCGTGCAAAGTTAGAGTTTATTTTCTAATTATTCAAAAGCCAAAAGAACAATTAAGGCCATATTGAAGTTATAGACAAACGACATGATGTTTTTTGGGACAGAAAAAAAATTTATTATATTATTCAAGGTTAGAGGTGATATGAAAAGCCATGGAATAAAATCATATATATGAATTTTACTGAACTCTCTCCAAAATGGAGCCAAGTAATCATTGAAAAGAGGGACATGTGTCCAGTATTCATGGTGTTGATTAAAATTATGAAATCTTATCAAATTTTGTTGCTTTTCAGTTTCAGTAAACGGATGGTACTCTCTTAAAAAATAAATGAAGAACTATGGAAACTTAATGGATTGATTGACTAAAATTAGCAGCTTCTTTGTGAGTGTTGTCATTTTGGTGTAAGAGATAATGGGTCGAAGTCTGAGATTAAACTAAGAAGTCTGGACCACAAAGGTGAGGTCCAGTTCGCCCCAAGAGTTTAGACAACGACGTCGTTTGAGAGAGGAGAAAAGAGAGTCTAACGAACTTCTCTCATGATCATCATCTTCATCAAACAGAGATAGAAACAAAGGAAGAGAGAGAGAGAGAGAGAGAGAGAGAGAGAGAGAGAGACTAACAGAAAGAGAAAACAGAGAGAGGTCTTCGAAGGTTCATCAGAGAAAGATTAGGTTACTCATTTCTCCAGTGTGAGCTTGGTTTAGTTCTGGTGATCTTGCGACAACCATATCCTTTCTGGCACGGAGGTCCAAAGTCACCACTGTCTCTCAAGGTTCTCATCTTGCTCAACCGGAGTTGACTGAGCCAATTTTTCAGCCATCTGAAACAATAAACAGATCAGTTAGATTCTTTGTTAACAATTGTAATGGTGATTGCTATTGATCTAATGGATAAGCATGAGAGTTTCGTTCTCTTCCCGAAGATGTAGATCCGGGAACTCTTGGTGAACAAATCCAATGTGTTTTTAGTTGCTTTCTAGATCTAGGTTAATCAAACACAATCTCAACATTAGTTGGATTCACAAGTTAAAGAACTCTTGAATAAAGACAGAGTCAAGATCTAAAACCTCACAAGTGGTATCAGAGATTTTCTAGGTTATCATAGAGGATATTGTTTAAAGATACAGTCAAGGCTGTGAGTTGTTCTCTGTGGAAATAGTTCAATAAGTTTCTTGGGTGCATCTGTGTAATTTGAGAAGATGTTGGAACCTACTCAAGGTAAATTTGAGATGGAGAAGTTTGTTGGAAAGGGAGATTTTGATATGTGGAAGTATAATATGGTGATGCAATTGGAAATCCAAGGCTTGGAGTCTGTCGTGGAAGATGATGAAATTCCTGAGAGTACGAAGGGTAAAGGAATAGAGGAAGATCCAAAGGAAAAGCTAAAGATTGCTCCAGCTGATCCACTCAAAAAGGAGAAGGATAAAAGAGCAAATAATATTATTTGCTCTTGCTTAACCAATCTGGTATTAAGAAAGGTTATGAAGCAGAAAACAGCTCTGGGAGTTTGGAAGGCATTAGAAAGAGATTATCAAGAAAAAACTTTGCCTAACAGGATCTATTTGAAACAAAGGTTTTCTAGTTTCAAAATGGAAGAACACAAAAGCATAGAAGAAAATTTGGATGTGTTCTTGAAGTTAGTGGATGATTTGTCAAGTCTGGACATACATGTAAGTGACAAAGATCAGACCATTCAAATCTTATCAAGTTTGCCTAAGGCATTTGACCCCTTGGTTCATACCCTGAAGTATGGAAATGCAAAGCAGACCTTGACTGTAAATGATGTGACAACATTAGCTTACACGAAGGAGGTGGAACTTAAGGGAAAAAGTCTGCTTGGGAAAGTAAATTCTTCAGGAGAAGGTCTTGTAGTTACAAGAGGAAGACAAAAGAAGAGGGCAAATGATAAAGGCAAAGGAAGATCTAAGAGTAAAGGAAATAGATCCAAGTCTAAAAAGAGAGGCAAAACCATAGCAAGGGAAAGTTAGGTCTGTGGTAAAGAGGGTCATTACAAAAAGGATTGTCCAGAAGGAAAAGAACACACAGAGTCTGCAAATGTGGTTAAAGAACTTCCTATGATTCTTACAGTCAGTATATGTGATACCATAGATGAATGGATAATGGATTCAAGATGCACTTTCCATATTACGCCCGATAAGGAGTTTTTGTTTGACTTTCAAGAGATTGAAGGTTGAAAAGTGTTGACGGGAAACAATACTTTCAGTGAAGTTAAGGGTATTGGGAAGTTAAAAATAGTGAATCCAGATAATTCAGAGGTAATCCTGACTGATGTAAGATACATGCCCACGATGGGCAGGAATCTAATATCATATGGTCAGATGGAGAAGAATGGGTGTGTCTATACTGGTGGACACTTTGTAGTTACCTTCTACAAAGAAGAAAAGAAAGTTATTTCTGGGAAGTATAAAGATGACTTATACTACTTGGAAGGGACAGTAGCAATAGGAAGTGCCTCAGTTGCAAGACCAGAGTGTGATACCACAATGAGGTGGCATACCAGACTAGGTCACATGAGTTTGAAGTATATGAACCTTATGGTTAAGGTAGGATATATAGACCCCAAACAAGTTGGAGTCTTAATGTTCTGTGAAGAATGTGTTTTAGGAAAGTCTCAAAAACAAAGTTTTCCTAAGGCAAAGCACATTTCTAAGGGGATTATAGACTATGTACATTTAGACTTATGGGGGTCACCAGGGATGGATAAAAGTTTATCTGGATGCAAATACTTTTTCACTTTCATTGATGATTAATCTAGGAAAGTGTGGATTTATTTTCTAAGATCTACGGATGAAGCATTCCAGAGTTTTCAAGAATGGAAGCAATTAGTAGAGATTCAGACAGGAAAGAAAATCAAATGCTTAAGAACAAAAAATGGTCTAGAGTTCTGTAATAAGCAATTTGATGATATGTGTAAAGCTTCAGGTATCAAAAGACACAGAACTTGTGCTTACACTCCTCAACAGAATGGGGTTTCAAAAAGGATGAATAAAACTATTATGAACAAGGTGAGATGTATGCTGGCTGAAACAGGTTTGGAAAACAGTTTTGGGCTGTAGCTACATCTACAGTAGTATATGTGATTAATAGATCCCCATCATCTGCAGTAGAGTTCAAGATACCAAAGGAATTATGCATTGGTTCTAAGATCAGTTTTGAACACTTAAGAAGATTTGGATGTGTTGCTTATGTACATGTTACTCAGGATAAGGTGAGCTTAAGAGCTGTAAAAGGGTTCTTCATGGGGTATCCTCAGAGTACTAAAGGCTACAAAGTTTAGGTTTCTGAGTATGAGAAATGTACCATAAGTATAAATGTATTTTTTCATGAAGAACAAGTGTTTAAAGACTGTGTGCAGAATAAGGAGCCTAAGGATAAGAAAAAGAAGAAGGTTTCTTTTCATACCGACTTGATCTTGGGTCCTACTGTGTCAAGTTCAGGTGGGGCTAGTTCTAGTTCGAGTTGAGCTTCTCAGGAGGAAGAGTCTTTCAGACTCATATCAGGAATCTGGATCAGATGAGTCTGAGAACAAGGAAGAGTCTATAGAATCAGTTCAAGAACCTCAAGATCTAGGTAACTACATGTTAGCTAGAGACAAAACTAGAAGAGCAATAAGGCCACCTTCTATATTTGAAAGTGGAGAATTTGTAGCTTATGCTTTATCATGTGCTGAGAGTCTAGACATGGATGAACCTAAGACGGTACAAAAAGCTAAGAGGAGCAAGTACTGGAAGGAATGGAAGCAAGCTATGAAGGAAGAAATAAAATCACTAGCTAGGAATGGAACCTGGAATCTGGTTCCTAAGCCACATGGCAAGAAGCTGGTTGGTTGTAAATGGATTTTCAAATATAAAGAAGGAATTCCATGAGTTGAAGCCCCAAGATTTAAGGCTAGACTAGTTGCAAAAGGGCTCACTCATGTGGAGGGGGTTGACTACAATGAGATTTTCTCACCAGTAGTCAAACATGTTTCAATAAGAATCATGTTGTCTCTGGTGGTTAATCATGACATGGAATTAGAACAGCTTGATGTAAAAACTGCTTTCTGCATGGGGTTTTGGATGAAGAGATCTACATGAGTCAACATGAGGTTTTTGAAGAAAAAAGAAAAGAGTGTATGGTCTGTTTGCTTAAGAAGTCACTCTATGGTTTAAAACAGTCACCTAGACAGTGGAACCAGAAGTTTAATGAGTTATGAAAGGTCAGAGGTTTCAGAGAAGTCAGTATGATCCTTGCGTGTATTTTAGAGGTAAAGGTATTCAAGACATAATCTACTTACTTATCTATGTTGATGACATGCTGGTTGATTCTAAGGATTCTAGACAGATACATCACTACAAGAAAAAGTGGCATTGATAGCACAACATCAAAGCTATGAAATGTGATAGATAGCATTTTCACAAATGCTATCTTCACCCCAGTTATAATAGACCCCCCCCCTAAGATAGCCTTTTTCTTAACGCTATGTTATTTTTCACTATAATAGCGTTTTTCCCGATTGCTATTGTTGGTTTAACCTATTATAGCGTTTGAAGCGAATCATATATATGGTTTATAATAGCTTTGATGTAGTGCTCTGAATTGTATTGGTAGCTCACATGTACATGCTATAGTACTATATAATATAACTCATTATTTTAGCTACAATTCAAAGCTTTGTAGCCGACTTTTATACGCAATAATAGATGTTATTATATCACTCTTTTACTGTGTATAAATAAACTGTTATGAATACTATAGTAGTGAACCCTTTTGCCAATGACCAAATTGCTCAAAGCACATGATTTCCATAAATATTTCATAAGTTATACACAAAATCTGTAAAGTACGTATTGAGAAACATTGCTCCAACATTGACAGAGAAACGTAAACCCAATAATANAATAATGACATTTATCTTGACTATTGAGTATTTGAAATCATATAGCCACACTAGACCAAAAATTTGCCAATGACCAAATTGTTCAAAGCATCGCTTAATCCATTCAGTAGTACTAGTTTCTCCTCTCTCAAGCCTCTTTCTTTCATAGCCTACAAATTTTTCTTCATTAGTTTCTCACCCAAAGATAGTACTCTTATTGAAAATCTTAATTCACTTACCTTGGGAGTATCAACAGAATAAGTGATGTTCTCGAACGTCATGTATAGAGGCTTGCAAGGTATATGCAACTTTTTGTCTTTGCAGATTCTCTTTGTCACCACTCCTATAAAGTCCAAGGCATATTTTTGATGGATCATAAAGTGTTTGTTTAGAAGGAAATGAAAAAGTGCAAGATACTCTAGGTATTACCGTCAATGAATGGTTGCACTGTGGTTCTTCGATAGTCTTTGGCCATTATCGTATTAGTATTGCTATCAGCTTCTTCACATTCATCTGGTGAAACCACTGCAACCTTGGATACTCTATATTCTACAGAGTAAAAATTCACTTTAATGGATTTAATTGTTACATTATTTATCCAATTCATAGATGCAAAAAAGAGGACACTCACGTTTAAGAAAATTCACAGACAAGAATGTAATAATGTTATTAATGATATTATCAATGTGAAAACTCCAATCCAATACCAGTAAGTTTCTACAAAAAATCCTCTAGATTTCAAGACTGCTACTCCAAGTCCCTGCAAATTTTGCACTAAGTACATATGTGGTTCCCTACTCAACCAAAAAAATCAATCACAGCGTAGCTTTAATATACATTTTGTGTTCAAGAAACCGAAAGAAGTTGAAGTTGTTCCTCAAGAGGATCGTGTTTGCTCCACTTCAGGGGCTGATAGACCCATCGAATTATCAAGTTCCATCTCGTGTTTAAAGACCTCTGATCATAGAGATAATCTGGTCTAAGCTTCTGTTGAAAGTGACAAGATTGCAACTCCTTCTGATTCAAAAAAGAGAAAGAAACATAAGACAAGCAAAGAATGTCGGAACAATAGACTATTTGATGAATGGGTTCCTCCCTGAATTTCGTTTATGGATGACGATAGCAACGGTGATGACTGGCTTTTCGGTTCGAAGCAGGAAGGGAAAACCGCTTCAAACGAAGTTTCTATCAAGAATGATGAAGACATGATCATAAACATCGTGGTAGCAGGAGACATGAGCACTAGAGCAACAACTTGATAGATTGATTCGACGACCATGGTCCGATGCTTTAGCTTGGATTTCTTCTCGTCGGCCATTGTTGGGACTCTGGTTGGATCTAGGGTTTTGAACAAAAATGTGGAAGAGATCGAACAGATGAGAGAGAAGGAGGAAAGAGATAAAACAAACGCAAAAACATATTACTTAGTGTAAACTATCTTGAACCATTAGATTAACATCTACCGACGGACAAGATTTAAAAAAAAGAGTGATTCATCCCTTGTCTAAATGGAACAATAAGAAACAACTTTTTATTTTTATTTATAATTTATGTAAAAAATGGTTCTAAATATTTAAAAACAGAGTTGGAGTTAAGATAAATGGCTTTACATTTTATTTGATAAATTTAACTATTACTGAAATGTATAATCTAAAAATAATTAATAGGATTTCGGGTTAAGATAAATGGTTTAAAATGTTTTATGGTTCAATATTTAGAAGATTAAAATATAAAAGTTAAGGTTTATAAATTTTACTTAGAAAATTATATTTGTGGTGTAGGTTTAAGGCTCTGATAAATAGAATTAAAATATAGAATATATTTAGGTTTAGAGTTTAGGGTTTGAAGCATAGTGTTTGAAGGAAGAAGTTTAATTTAAGATTTAAGATTAATTTTTGAAAATATTAAATTTTTAGTTTAAGAATTTAGATTAAGTCTTGAGTAAGTGTATATATTATTAATTGCTATATTTTATAATTGAAATTAGTTAAAGTTTAAAAGTTAAATTTCATTTTTAGGTATGAAATTTAGGGATTAGAGTTTATAGGTTATAATTATTTTGTGTTATCACAAATTTGTAGCAGTTTTTCACTAATTACCTATACATCTAGTGTTTTAGTAGTGTTAGGGTTTGGGGTATAATATTTTATATAGTTTGGAGTTTAGGGTTTGGGATATATAGTTTAGGTTTATATTTTATATAGTTTAGGGTTTGAGGTATATAGTTTAGGTTTATAGTTTAACATTTGGGGTTTAAAATTTTATATAGTTTTGATTTAGAGTTTAAGATTTGGGTATATAGTTTAAGTTTAGGGTTTAGGGTATAACATTTTATATAGTTTATGTTTAGAATTAAAGGTTTAAGGTATAACATGTTATATAGTTTAGGGTTTAGAGTTTAGGGTTTATTGTACAACATTTTATATAGTTTAGGTTTAGGGTTTGGGGTTTATAGTATAGGTTTAAAATTTAGGGTTTAGGGTTTAGGGTATAGGATATAGGGTATAATACTTTATATCCTATCTTAGCATTTTAAAAATGTTATAATAGAAGAAAAAATTTTGCCAAATGAAGAACCGCTAAGTGTTTGGCACCCATGGCTCCAAAACCGAAATTTTTATTCTCGCTTAACGAAATATATGCATACCCTTTTTAAAATGCTATAATAGAAGAAAAGGTTTTGTGTAAACAAAAATTGGCAAAGTCTTTCGCGGACATAACATAAATCAGGCTCCAAAACTGAAACTTTTTTCCCGCTCAATGAAATTTTTACATAGCGTTTAGAAATTGTTATAATTTACCTGCACAACATCTATAATAACAGTTCGCGAAACCGTGTTATCTTCATATGCTATCAATGCTCATACTCAATCAGTTCGTGATCTAAGATGATTATCTAGATTGTAAAATTTCTCAACAATAATCACAAAACACAGAACTGAAAAAGGGTAGAATTCGAATGGTTAATTTCTTCTAATAATATAGAAACAAAGAAATAAGCATAAGAAGTAGAAAACTCAACTTCTAGAGTGGCTCTAATATTTCTTGAGGTTTCCTCTGTCCTGCTGGATTTCCTCTTTCTCCAGAATTATTGGTAGGAGTAGTTTCTAGAGTTGGCATCCGGGGCACGAACCTTTGATTTATGGCTCGAATTGCCGTCAAAGCCGAGTTTGCCTCTCTGAGGGTCTTGTTCTCCAGCTCCAGTTGTTGTAAACGTTGTGTGTTCTCCTGAAGTGTCTTGGTATGAGTTTCCATCTGCTGTCTCAAAGCCTGAAGCTCTGCAGTTGCGGCATCAACTCCAGTTGGAGTTTGATCCCTTCAAAGTTGCTCCATCTCTCCTACTCTTTTCTGCAAAGTTTCTAGCTAAGATCGCATCTCCTCGTAGGTGAGCTCTATTCGTCCAGGTGTAATGTTTGCTGATTCATGATTATCTCCAACCATCATCACGTAGTTGTTTTTGAAAGCTTCCCCTCCTTCTAGCGNGAATGTTTAGCGAAGGTAGTTTGAAGATGTTCTAAGCTTAAAGATCAATAATGGTGAAAAAGATGTGTTGTATTGAGTTCTTTAGCCTAGGGTTTCGTGTCCCTAGGGTTTCGTGTCTCCACGTTTTACCCTTAAGCTTTATATTTATACATCGAATTCATGATTATCCCTCCAAGAATCGGATATATCATGATTATCTACATAATATATGCATCTTTATCGAGAATATACATCATTATCTGCTAATTTAAATGGTAAAAACAAGCAATAGTCGGCGGTTGGCTGGTTTCCGGCTTCCGGCTATGCAAGGTCGTCCGGCTTCCTGTTTCCGGCTATGCAACGTCGTCTGCCTTCCTGCTTATGGGCATTCCCCTGCTTTGAGGTCTTACTGATGTACCTCATCTAAGTTGGACCAACAGCTTGTGTTTCGGACTGATTCCTTCCATGTTTACTCCCACCATGGCTACCTAAAACACACCAAACACACAGCCAGTAACTAGTTCTAACAAAAAAAATCAATTCAAAACATAATAGCTTTAGAACTCAATTAACAACGTATAACAATCGGAACAAAATTTCTGGAAATGTTGTCTTGATTTTAAAAGCCTAAGTACAATTATTTCGTGATTTAAGGATGAAGAACAATCAAAATTATGCTTTAGATCACGAAAAACACACACTCAAATTCACAGATTATCCTAAAACTTAGAGGTGATCAGTTTTAATGTTTTAAGCAAAATCTGAATTTTAACTTGATTAAGAACACAATACTCAATCACTTCGTGATCTAAGATGATTATCTAGATTGTAAAATTTCTCAACAATAATCGCAAAACACAGAACTGAAAAATGGTAGAATTCGAATGGTTAATTTCTTCTAATGATATCGAAACAAAGAAATAAGCATAAGAAGCAGAAAACTCAACTTCTAGAGTGATTCTGATACCACTTGATATGATCCTCCGAGGGTCGAGACTCTAGAATAGTTGAGAGAGGGGATAAGCCTTGTTGTTACGAAACCGTGAAACTTCAAAACACAAGGGAGATGGATCGAATGGCCACACAAGAGTTGTGGAAGGCTCTTGCTTATCCTAGAACAAATTTGAATGAATATTACACACCACCAAATCTGATCGAAATTCGCTGGGAATCACTCACCAACAAGAAGAATAAAAACTCAAAAAAAATTGATTGAAAATGGCTTAGTTTCTACATAGAATTAAATGACGTGTACATGCACAAGTCATAGGAAAGACCACCAGAAATAAAAACAGATAATTAAATGCTAAGTTTGAATGAAAAATACGAAGTGTAAAATAAGTAGAAGTGGCGCCAACTGCTAGTCTTGTTGCGGGATTAACGGATGAGTGATTTGTAAGTAAATCAGTGGCATCGTTGAAAATCTTATCGGGAAAACCCATTGGAACAAAACCCGACAAGGGAAGAAGAGTACGCACGAGCTACTTGCTCACTGTTAATCATTCTGAACTTGGCTCAGCTTGAATTGTTGTTAAGTAATTTCTGGAAATTATTTCTCCATCTCGGATAAAACCTACTCCTTGATTCCATGTTTGCTCGAGCATCCCTCTTATAGCTTCTTTGAGCTTCCTAGCTTTGGCACGAGTTGAAATCTTCCGAATGAGTGAATATATCCTTAGCTACGAACTCTTTTTACTTGGTGTTTTCCATGATCTCATGAAGATGTTATTTGTAGAAGTAGAAACTCAATTTCAAAACAAAACAAAAAGTTAACCAAAAACTCGTACACAGTTTCCCCATAAAGAATCAGATCTCATACAAATACAACAGAGACGACAACAATTGAAAATTAATAACTACACACCTTACTCTCTCTCTCTGCACACTATAATTTTTTTTTTTTCACCGTCTCTGCACACTATAAATTACATTGCAAAAACAACAAAATTCAAACAATCAACAATTTAGACTCACTCTACTACTCTACATGATTCTTCTCTCCATACATAGCAGCAGCCATGGCAGAAGCACTTGAAGCTCCTATAAAAAGAAAACGATAACGCCTAATCGATCTTCTTCGGATCATTCAGAACAAACTCTGCATACAGATCTTTCAACGCAATCACCACTGTTGTTATCAACGGTCCCATTATTGCTCCCTGAAACAACAACAAAAGCATTACAAAACCGCCACTGAATATTCCGAAAGATTCAATCTTTATTTTGTTACCTCGAGAGCAGAAGGAAATAGAGTCACTCCACCGATAATACTTAGTCCAGTGATGTAAGCATTAGACCCTGGAATGTCGTCTTGGATCTCTGAATCACCATACTCCATTAACACAAGATGAGTCACAGACAAAGTCACTGCAACAATGTATCGTCCTTCCAGCACGAGCTGCAATGCCGCTGGGATAGTCGCAAACCAGTAAGGGAAAATCGGTAACAGAGCACTGATGAAGGCGAGAACAGTCGACATGTAAAGGAAATGTATATTGTATAATCTGAACAATAGCCAAGTGAGACATCCTTGGAAGAAGGCAATTTCCGCTGTGGCTAAAAGCACCCCGGAGATCGCTAAATCGAGGACTTCGACGCATCTGGTTCTAGCGCTTGGGTTTATAGGGAGCATGTTCATGACTTGCTCCGTTACACCCCCAGATTCTGATGTGATTAGAATGTATAGAACCCAAATGAAAACCATTAGCTGAGAGACAAAGTTGAAAAACTCCGCCGCTCCCGAGATAATAGAGTTTCCAATAGAGAAAACGAACTTAGCTCCGCCTCCAACAACCGATGCACTGCTGGAGAAAACCCGTTGTGATACATCCATTCCTTTAACAGCAAAGCCTTTAGCTTTCTCTACTAAATCTTCTCTTGTAATTATAAGCTCCCTGAAAATGACATCAACCTCTGAGTAGATCTGACTCCATTCTCGGTTCTTAACCCGAGCCCTCAAACTCATGAGCTTCTCAGTGTATGGAGACGGAGTTATAAGAGCAGTGGATGGCGCTGATGTGTTCTGAGAATGCCCGATCACGAAATGCTTAATCCCCGTGACTAACTCCGTCATGTTATACTGCATTGCTAAACTATCGATCTGCTCAGAAACCGTTTCATAGAACTTTGTAGTGTACATATCTACCATTCCAGGAACATCGTTCTCATCCATCCATTGCTTGATCCCAATCTTCTCAGCGTAATTGCTCTCTTCGACATGAGATTTCAAAGAGAAAACCGCATCTTTCCCTTCGACACCAATCTTATAAGAGAAGAAGATGACACCAGTCAAAGATCCAAGAATCATGAGCAGAATCAAACCAATAGCCACAATAGTGTTCAACCTCTTCATTATCCCTCTTGTGAAATAAGCAGTGAAATGGCTACGCCTAAAGCTGTTGCTCCTCAGGGAAGAAACAGCAGAGAGAGTTGAATCCACATTCTTAGCACTAAACAGAAACCCTAAAGAAAGAATCAGAAGAGACCCAATTCCCCCAATCCTCTCATAAGCAATCACAAACACACCAAAGGAGACTAACCATTTGACCAATTTCGAAAACCCAGTCTCGTTCCTCTTCCTCGTTCGCTTAGGTTTCGATCTCCTCAGAAAAACCCTAAAGCAGACATTTTTGATGTCCACAATCGATTCGATGAAAACATTGAACACCCAAACAGGAACAGCGAGGATGACTTCCGTGAGACCTAATTTTAAGGGCTCGCTCCAGAAATCAACAAGGGTTTCTTGAATACCTCTCAAAGGGATCGAACATAGAATCGCCCACTGAATCGGTCTCAGATACTCTTGCAATAGCTTCCCAACGAAGTACAGAACGAAAATGGCGAAAGCGAGACCGGCGTGAGCCATGGCTATGTAGATGGCGAGACGAGCCTGTGAATCAATGGATGATAGCGACGACATGCCGGATTCTCCTCCTCCCACAGTGGAAGGCTTTCGCGGCGGCTCCGACGACGACGAAGACGGAGGGTCTTGAGGTTTACGCGACGAGGCGGAGCGAAACATGTCTTGCCACGCGAGATTTTCGGGGATCGATGATTTCGACTCCGAATCGTACGGGACCAATTCCATCAATCAAAATCCTCTCTCCCTCCAAGAGCCGATTTTGAAAATCTTTCTAACTTTTCTTTTTTTCTTTTGTTTTGGGCGTTGCCTTGAAGCTCAGAGAAGAAATGGAGAGAGAGATTCTCACAGGGAGGAAAAATTTTAATTGTTTTTCCCAGATGATAATTGAATGTTATGATTGGATATTAATGGAGACACGTATTTTGTATTTATTTTTTTCTCTCTTGCGACAAAGAAGGCGATTTCCGATTTTCTTTTTTTCTCTACTCTCGCCGTGTCTATACGGTTGAGATACTTTCCAAATCGTGGTCTCACCACGATCGCATACTACCCACGATGGTTCTCAACTGTTGTGAAGCGGTTGATTCTGTTAGTTTTCTATATAGGATTCAATCGAAACTGATTCTTCCTTACGCTTTCAATTTCCTTTTTCCCCCTTTCACAAACAAACCGTTTCTTTGTCAAGCAACCATGGTCGACAATATCCGGTGCCAAATCGAAGATCTTGAGTAGGGAATTGAAGATGAACCGGTGGTGCTCCCGGCTGATGCGGTGATGCACACCGCCGGCGAAAACCGTTTTGTTCTGATTGGTCGCCCGCTCATGCCGCGACGGCAAAACATCCGCACCATTATCGCACATCTACCGCGCCTTTGGGGCCTTTCTGGAATCGTCTATGGCCGGATTCTGGAAGGTCGTCGCTTTCAATTCGTGTTCCCGTCTGAGGAAGCGATGAACGCGGTTCTCCGGCGAGGTCCGTGGTCCTTTGCCGATAGGATGCTGATCATGGAGAGGTGGTATCCTCTCCTCAACGTTCATGAACTGAATTTTATCCCATTCTGGGTCCAAGTCCGAGGTATCCCGTTTCAGTTTCTCAATCGTGAAGTGATAGCGTTAATTGAGCGTGCCATTGGACAGTTGCTTCAGATCGACTACGATCCTATTGTAGCCATCCGAGTTGAGTTCGTTCGGGTTTTGATAGACTGGGATGTTCGTGAGCCATTGCGATTCCGACGGTATTTCCAATTCATCCCTGGTGTAAATACTCTGCTGCGACTCAGTTACGAATGGCTTCGAGGTGTGTGTACGGTCTGCGGTATGTTGACGCATGATACTGGTGCTTGTCTACTGCCAAATGGTGGTCCTGATCCTGATGGGTCTGATGGGGAAGATGATGGGGCGCATGATCTGGGTCAGCACAATGGTAACTTACACCCTCAGATTAATGGTCCTCTGCCACAGCTTGTGCCTGGTCCTAATGCGGTTCGACAAAATGGGTTCCTTGACCACCGCCCGCAGATCCTAGCATTACCATTGGATGTATTACCTCTTGCAATTATGGCTCCTGAACCTGCTCAGGTTCCTCAACCACTTGCTCTTTTAGAACCAGCGCCGAGGGAGGAAGCTCAGAGCCCTGTTTTGGCTTCACAACCAGGTAGTCCACTAGTCCCAGATCATAATGATGGTGACGTGGTTATGACAGATTCTTTGGAGAGCCGTAAAAGGAAGTTAGAAGAAGATGAAGATACGGAAGGCCAAAGAAGACGTAAGACACTGGAGAAAGGTGAAGGTAGCGGCTCTGCCCGTGAAGCTGATGACAATGATGGTCCGGTGGAACCAAATCCACCACTCTCGCCATGAGTACGACTATTTGGAACTGTCAAGGTTTAGACATTGACTTGACAGCTCGACGCCTCAAGGAGATACGTCACAAACATCTCCCGGACATCATATGCCTACTCGAAACCAAACAAAGCGATGATTTTGTTCGAGACCTATGCTGCGATATTGGCTATGAATCTTGTTTCATGGTTTCACCAATCGGTTTCAGCGGCGGTGTTGCTTTATTTTGGAAGAAATATATTGTTGTTTGTATCATTTCTGCTTCCCCTAATCTAATCCATTGTAATGTTGTTTTTAATGCACTCAAGTTCAATTGTTCTTTTGTGTATGGGCACCCCGAAACATCCTTACGACATCATCTATGGGAACAACTACAACGCATAGCAACATCTTCAAATGAACCATGGATAGCTTTAGGAGACTTTAATGAAATTTATGATAATAGTGAAAAGCAAGGCGGGCCTCGACGTGCGGAACACACATTCACAGACTTTCGTAGAATGATGGCAACTTGTGATTTTCGATACCTTAAAAGCGTGGGAGACCATTTTACCTGGACCGGAAAACGACATACTCATGATGTTCGCTGCTGCCTTGATAAAGTTATGGCTAATTCGGAATGGCATACCCTGTTTCCTTCGGCCTTGGTCGAATTTTTACCGTTTGAAGGATCCGACCACCGACCGTTAATCACAACATTAACTCAAACACTTCCACAAAAGACCAGACAGTTTCACTATGATGACCACCTATTTAATGAAGAGGATTTTCGTCATCAAGTCATTAATACGTGGAATAAGAGAGGCCCTGAACCTCGCATTTTAGAGAATCAATTATCTGAAGCTCGGGATACAATATCAAAGTGGAAGCGAAATCACAAACCGAATACGGCTAAGCGTATTGCCTATCTGAAGAAAAGATTAGACTCGGCCTACGCAAGTAGAACGACATCTTCCTACACTCGTCAAAAGATTCGGGAAGAGCTATGTCAAGCATACAAGGATGAAGAACACTACTGGAAAATGAAAAGCAGAAATCAATGGCTCACGCTCGGCGATCGCAATACTCGTTATTTTTATGCTACAACGAAGAATCGTATAGCACGAAATAAGATCACTGCAACAGAAGATGATTATGGGCGAATCTATCGGGGTGAGGACGAAGTAGGAAAAGCCGTTGAAGTATATTATTCTAACCTTTTCACCAGTGAGAGCAATGATGTTAATGCTCTTCAGGAAGTCTTCTCTGGCTTCAATCCAAGAGTAACCAACGATATGAATGACAAGCTCACCTGCATGGTCACGGAGGAGGAGATTCGCCAAGCGGTGTTTGCCATAGGCGCCACTAAAGCTCCAGGTCCTGATGGCTTTACGGCAGCTTTCTTTCAACAATTTTGGCCAAATATTAAAGGTGATATCATCACAGAGGTAAGAGATTTCTTTACATCTGGTTTTATGAAAGAGAACCGCAATCACACCAACCTCTGTCTAATCCCGGAGAAGGATCTCCCAAGTCGGATGTCCGATTTCCGACCAATTGCCCTCTACAATGTGAGCTATAAAATCATTTCCAAGATACTCGTAGCTCGCCTTAAAGACCTATTACCGAGCCTAATCTCTCCGAACCAAGCAGCATTCATCCCCGGCAGGAATATTCTAGATAATGTCATTATTGCTCATGAAGTCCTCCACTCCCTGAAATCAAGGAAACGGTGGGCTAAGTCTTATATGGCAATCAAGACAGATATTACGAAGGCTTATGATCGTTTGGAATGGAACTTTCTCCGACAAACGATGATAGCTATGGGTTTTTCC
>OVAN01008242.1:0-18449 GCA_900406275.1 Anastatica hierochuntica | reverse complement strand
AGAACCCTAGTTTTTTCTAAGTGTTTTGCGGTGACGAAAATTGTGTCCTCTTTGTCTCATCCTTCGCACCCTTTATATAAGTCTTCGTGCATATCTTTTCGTGGAAATTTCCTTTTTTCCTGATTTGCATATATCTTTTTGAGATCCTTCCTTATCTTTCCGAAACTTAACATTCTCGCGAAACCCTGATAAACCGTCATTGTAAGTGGGCCGGTTCTCGCTCGAAATCGTAAGGGGACCGTTATCGCGGTTTGGGCCCTTTCGGGCCGTTTCGCGGATAAGTGATCTTTATGATTTATTGCGGGAAACCGTTTCTCGTAAGAATAAGCGGCAACAGTTTCGTGGAACGATAAGGTCGATCGTATAGTTTTGGCTCTTCCGTTGTTTAAGTTAACCGTCGTCGTTTTACACGATCGATACGAAGTCCACGAATCCTTACGACTATCATCATGACGGTTTGACGGAAACTCCAATCGAGACGAAACGAGAGACGATCAAGTGACGATTCGAAGGAAATGACGATCGGAAATGACGTAGTTCAGTCAATGGATTACGGCTGAAAGTTATCCGCGTCTCAGCGCCAACCGGCGCCAAGACATGCACTCTGTCTTTGCGCCAATTGGCGCCAAGGCCTTGCCTTAGTCTTGGCGCCAATTGCCACCAAGGCAGACCTTCTGTCTTGACGCCAATTGGCGCCAAGACGGACCTCTGGTCTTGGTTCCAATCAACGTCTAGATCGGCCTCTAGTTCAGTCGTCAATCGGTTCCAAGACTCGTTTGTAGGTTTGTCGTCAGTCGGCGTTTAGACATTTCTCCGAAGCGACGCGGTTCTCCAACGCTTTTGGTGGTTTCATATCGCTCCGGAGGATGTATCGTATGGCCTTGTGAGAGTTATCCGAGAACCGTCGATGTTAACCTTAGCACTTGGATACTCTATTTGCTTGCGGATGGATAGACTTTATGCGGAGATTGGTCATGATCGACTATCTTCGAAGTTTCGAAGCCAGGTCGGGAAAAGACAGCCTGAACGATGAGAATCTCAGAATTTTCAGATATCCTTACGATTCCTATGTCCGAAGGAGAAAACATTGTCTCTGTAGTCCTTTTCAGGCATCGATTTCCTCAGAACAGTTTTTGACCCCAACAGTAAGGTTAGATGACGTTAAGTCTAGACAACGGTAAGTCTAGTCGATGCTAAGTCTAGACGACGACGAGTCCAGACGCTGGTCGTGTTTCCGAGTAAGTTTGATTAAAGATGCGATCTTGGACGTTAATTTCGAGAGGACTGTTTTTGACCCCAACAGTATCTGCCTCCGGCGGTGGCTGATTACATGACAACAGAGTCATTCACCTGGACGAAGACATAAGGAATTTACCAAAATCTCAGAAAAGGTGATTGTGGACCGTGTGCTGCCAAGTTTTTGGAGATGCATGCTGCATGTAAAGGTATGCTTGAGATGGGTGAGATAACTGACGAACATGTGGACGATTTCTGGAAGAAATATGCAATGGATTGCTATGTTGAGTTCGTGGGTAATGCGAAAATTGTTAATAGTTTATTTTAGTTTATGTTGATGTTTAACTCTGTTGTTTTCAGTGAGGTTGTACCATTGTTTGTTAGTTAAAAATAACATCTAATTAAACTATTTTTGGGAGTATTTCGTTTTCCAATTAAATAATGTAGTGAAGAACTTTCCATGACGACATTGTACGGAGCTAATCCATATAAATAGTTAAAAAAATATTGGTGTACACCTCTTAGAACCTATGTGTACGACATATGGTGTACACTTATCCGTACATAATGCTTAAACTTCATAAAAAAAAATGGCTTCGCAATCCCAGAAATAAATTTTACAACAAAAATAACTAGCTAGATCTTTGGGCTCAAAGAACCCGCTTGAAGCCAAATAATTTGCTACGAACATCTTAGTGCCACCCTCACAAGTGCAGTTTTAGCCAAGGTATCTTCTTTGGAGTTGTTTCATCTTTTGTTTGCCGCGCCACAAAACCTTAACTCTTATACTTTTCTTTATTGATTCCACCTCATCAATCATTCTCATCATCGAAGGTTTGATAAAAGAAGACAAAAGTTTGAAGCCTTGTTGTTTTGTTTTGGCCCAACCACCAAAACATATCAATATCATTCCGTAGACATACATTGATTCTTTATTTCCGCTCTTCGCATCTTGAGATAAATATTCAATCCCTTTGTGGCTTTGTTATTTTGGATATAGTTGAAAGTAATCGATAAGTCCTTGACAGTATAGAGCCTCAGGATTTCCATTCTCAAGACATATATTGAAAAATCATGAAAACTTTTCACGATTGTGTTCGTGCCATGGGATAATAGAGATCTCGTGGAGGATGATACGTTGGGAAACATACGCATCGTTGCAAAGGTTTCGAAACCAGATGAAGATTGTGAATTTCATGTAAAGAAGCAGATGCAACATGCGCAACGATATCCACAAGTAGTTCTTTCGGTAGATGGTCGAGAGATGTCATTGATTGAGAATGGAAGTAATTTTTTTTTCCATTGGAAATGTTTATATAGAGACGATGTGACGGTTACAACGCATGTACGAAAAGGTGCCATGAAGCGTCACGACGCATGAAAATGAAGAGGCACATCGATTCGGCTTCTCTTTTTAAGGTTCTATTTTAAACTTACACCAATTATATTTGGTGCATATCACAACCTCTTCTTTAAAATGGTTACTAAATTGGCCTTGTATAAAAGGTTTAAGAGGCCCTTTAGAAGAAGTATGTACGTTATATTAAAGTGTTAATTATAAATTCTTGGTGAAATTTTGGCTGCATTAAAAAGTCAATGTGCATGACATTAAAGACAATTATTTGACAACCTTTAAACGCCACCTATTTTATACACAAAACTCCTTTTGCTATCTATTTAGAGACACAAACAGACCTTTCTGTCAATTCAGTCGTTGATCTAAAGTAATTTGATTAGAGAAGCAAAAAATGGCAATGATGCCTGATTTACCAGACGAGATTTTGCATAAAATCATAGTGATTGTGAGTGAGAATTATGTCCAGGAGCTACAACCGTTTGTTCTCGCGGGTAAGCGCAGCTATCGACTTGTCCAAACCAAAGAAGTGTTAAGTAAATGTGGCTTGTATGAAGCTTGGTACAATGTTGTCACCACTCATCCGAAATCCTATTTACGGATCCTCTTCGAGAAATGTTTGGTTGCTCGCAACCCAAGAGCTGTCTACTACGAATCTCTACGCCTTGCAACTCACGGTTGCGACTTAATTGGAGCCGCCAAAATCCTGGAGGATAACACACCATTCGACGAGGGCTCTGTTCTTGCGTTAGATATCTTTCATTGTTGCCTAGGGAATCATTCTTTAGCTAGTCATTATTTTAAAATGCATGCTGAGAACCACGCCCCATAAAACTCAGAGCAGATAAGCCGTGCGTGTTTTCGTTTGAGGTGGGAATTGTGTTGGTTCCCAACAGATAATATGTCAATGTACACGTCGTCCTTCAGGTTTTCGAATGATTATGTGGTCAAGTTCCCTCAATGTGCGTACGTCTGCAATGTATACGACGACGGTGCCAATTGTAACGAGTGTGTACTTTTTCGAACCGCATGCGATGTGTGTCTGTACCTTTGATTACTCATGTGGGCATGTGTTTTATTGAAGTTATTGAAATATAGCATGAGATGCTTTCTTGTTCACCAATTACATATCCAGCGTGTAGGCAAAAATAATTGATGGTGTACGACAGTATATTGCAAGGTGTACACCAATATAAGACAACGTGTACACCAATATAAGACGTGTACACCGGTATGATTGAAGGTGTACACTTTTATATTTGAAGGTGTACCCCTTATAATAGAAGGTGTACACAAGTATATTTAAAGTTATACACCATCATAAATGAAGGTGTACACTAATATAATTCAGGGTGTACACAACTATAATTCAAAGTGAACACCTTTTTACGTACACCTTGTCAATTGGTTTGAAGGTGTACGTCATTGTACACCTTTCTAATGCAAAGTGTACACTTATATAGTTGAAGATTTAAACCAATATAATACAATGCGTCAAGTGTTATATTTGAAAGTATACACCAGTATGATTGAAGATGTAAACCATTATAATTCAAGATGTCCACCAGTATAATTCAAAGTGTACATTATGTTACGTACACCATGTTAGATGGTTTGAAGGTGTACGCCATTGTGATTCATGGAATAAACCTTTATTATTCAGAGTGTACACCATTATAATTTAAGGTGACTAACTTATAGACGAAGAAATCGGTTGATGATTTCTTCTTCAGCTTCTGCCTTTTTCCCTAACTCATTTCGGAGTTCGGCTACCTTTCGCTTCAATTGAGCAATCTCGTTGTTCTTCTCTCGTATTTTGTCTTTTGCTTCAATAAGTGCTGCCTTTTGTCATCCGAAAGCATCTCCCTCATCAAACCAACGAAATAATTTGCATTCATCTCCATGTTAACAATAAGAACACATTGTAAGATGAAAATGTGAAAATAAAATATCCTAAAAACATCTACAAACCATTTTACAAGGAAGCAACCTACATTGTATCTCTCACATCCGTAGAATCGACTCGCGAGATTCTTGTCCGTCCAAGTTTGTCTAATCTTCACTGCCAAACCACATTCACAGACCACCGTGAGTTGACCCGCCTTGCTCTTACGTCTACTGCCTGATCTTTCTCTCGCTTCTATCTTCTTCAGTTTTGCTTAGGGAGTCACCTATTTGGATCTTATTTATACTACACTTGCCCACAACAAGTGGAAAGGCGATAGTAACAATTTATTGGTAGATTTAATTCACGTTAACTACCATCCTCCTCGTCAACAACAAAATTCTGATCAAGGAGTTAATGTCTTTGAATTTCACCTCCACCGGTTAAATTGTACATTGTACATTCTGCATTTTGAAGAGATATGTTTTAGACTCGTACAAACTTTCTAGAAACAAACAGAAGAAAAACTTAATTTTCCATTGAAATTCATACACGTGATTAAAGGTAGCGTATAAGGAATATGCTATAAATCAACAAATGTTCTTAAAGCATCCTGCAAATATCACGTGCAAATCAATAAAGGTCACAGCTGTGATATGGTGGTAGCGATATATGACCGATGTCTGGAAAGGAGAACATCTTTTCATACGTGTCATTGTACGAGGGATTGAAGCGTGTTATGAGATAAAATACCTCCTCGATTTGTTGCATGAAAAGCCCTGATCCGAAATTTGCGTGATGCTGAGCATACCATTGAAAAGCTTGGCTTCCTGTGATTGCATCCCTAAGACAGACGACGAAAGCGCCTAACGCTAATATAGATTCCTCATGATGTGGGACATTTGCTGCGAGAATTTGTATGCCTCGTTGAAGATCACCGCCTTCCGTTGCTAGACGCAACCCCTCGAAGAAGATTGCTTGATTATTACCTTTACAAAGATATTTTTCTAAGAAGGCGCGGTACTTTCCAAGGGGAGAAATATGACTTGGGTTATTGCAAACCGCGTAGAGATTGCACTTCCTCAGAACGATCTCTCTGTGTACAAGGTTGTAACCTTGTTTTCCAGCGCATATAAATGGACAAAGATGAAGAAAACTCTGCTTACCCACAAGACAAATGATAACTTGAAAAACATCAAAAGGGATTTGTGGGACTGCTATTGAAATTTACAAACTTCTTCTCACACTTGTCAATGATTTTATCAACTACAGTAATAGCAATTGCCTCATTTATTGACTTCTTACAAACTTTGCTTGTAAATAGTAACAAGATATCTACCCCATTTAAGTGGAGAACATTAAATACGGCAATAAACACATGAAGAACAAATCGACGTCTTTTTGACATATATTTATAACATTTAGTTCCATTAACTTACAAACGATTCTTGACCAAAAAAAGCCTTCTCCTGACCTTTCAGACGATGTACTTGCGAAGATCATAGAGAAAGTTGGTGAAATACAGTGGTGGCGACTTGGACCTTTCATAGTGGCGGGCAAACGGTCTAATGATATTGTTCGTAGTTGCACCTTTCTGAGGAAGTGCAACTTGTCTACAATTGCCTATGACCGGGCTCATATAAGGGAAGGGGGTCGGTACAAGAACTTTTTTGAAAAATGTCTTGCAACGGGTAACTCACAAGCAATCTACTTAGAAGCTTTGCGACTTGCAACTCAACATGCCGACCTCTACGTGATTATTCCTCTTCTAGAATCAATTGTCCCACTACATCCACACGCAACGCTAGCGCAAGGTATCTTCTGTTGTTGTTTAGGCAATGTAAGCAGGGCAACACGAGCCTTCATGTTGTATGAAGATAATCACTCATCGTTAACCTATGACATCCTTCTTCAGATGTGTCGGGTTTTGAGAAGCGATGTAGACCTATATCGGCCAAGATATGGTCATACTTTTTTGCGTAGCTTCAAATTCTCCAAGGAGGAATCTGTGCCTTACCCCAAACCCGAATGCGAATATTTTCACAAGGGAATATTAGTACCAATTTGCAACGACTGTTCGTTGTATCATACTACATTTTACGTATGTTGTGTTTTGTAGTTATGTTCTTTTTTATTATTGAAATTAAGTCGGTGTACACTTTGATCTTGTACGCTTTAATCTTGTACACTGCATAAATTCAGTGTACGCTTAGATCTTCTAGGTGGATTACTATACACCAAACTAGCCCCATTATACATCGTATACTGGAAATTGATGAAGTGTACCATACACACAAATAGACACGTCAGCGATTACGGTTTCAATGCCACGTTCCACGTTTGGAAGTAACTGTCACAAATTATGTAGTGGTTCCACGCTGTCAACTGCTTCTCACACTTGGAAATGATTTTAATGACTACATTAATAACAATTGTCTCATTTAAAAAATCATTCGATTTTTCAATGTTAATGTTTATTTTTAGGTGCTATAAATGTTATCAACCTAAATTTGATGTAATTGTCTCATTTACATAACATTTGTAGCGATTGATTTGGCAAAAAACAATAAAAGCTTTTCTTGTAAATCACAACTAGATATCTATCCCATTTAATGGGGAAACATTAAATAGGGCAATATTGTGCGCCATATACTGTACACAACAAATGCGCTGTACGGTTTACTATTGTACGCCATATATTGTACACCAATGTACCATACACCACACACACAAGTGGACATATCAGCAATTACGGTTTGATTGTCACGTCCCACGTTTAGCAGTAACTGTCACTAATTACATAGTAGTTCGACGACATTAACTGCTTTTTTCCATCTTTATATACGGTAAACAACAACTAAATCCATATTTTGCTATCTCTACAAACAAATATCTCTAACCGTACTCTTCCTTCTTCCTCTCTTCAAGTAAACTCTGAGAAAATGTTAGACAGAGCCAGAAAAATGAAGGCGGAAGGCCCTTCGGCCAGTGGCTCCGTAACTCCGGCTAAGTACCGAGCCTTTCTAGCCAAGGTGCGAGACCACATGCAGGCTAAAGACAAGCAAAATAAGGCGATGATCGAGTTCCAACGTCTTGCGGCCAAACAAGAAGTGATAGACGTCATGCAAGCCCTGATCCACAACAGTTTTGCGCTGAAGAAGTCCAATGATGAAGCAGAGATCGATGCTTGGGCAAAACGTGAAGCCATCGACGCCCCTGACTTAGATTGGTCAGAAATTTGAGAGGACGATTTGGATGACCCAAACTAGAGAACCGCATCACGCAAGTATAACTCTTTCTACAACCCCTTGTCTTATCCATTTGCATGTGTTTCCTTTCATTTTTAATGTTTTTCGGATGATGGAAACATAAGAAATGTTCCATCTTTTTTCTCATGTTAAATATCATGCTTAATTATTTTTATGATTTCCATGTTTAAGAATTATGTCAAATGTCATGTTTATTAAAATATCTTAGCTAAATCTTTTAAATTGTTCGTATATATACTGTTACATGAACTAGAAATATTTTCGTATTTAATGAAGACAATATCCCCCAAATCATATTGTGCCGAAACTTGTCAAGTAAATATATAGATATTTATTGACGATAGTTGTCTATATTTAATAACTTTATTTTTCGAGAGATAAATTTGATGTTATTTAAGAAGATATTGACAAACGAAGCCTTTTTTTCGTTGGCTAGTTGTCAACAATTTAAATTTCGAAATATTTTAGCGCGTCTTACTCTCTCTGCAAATTGTGTCAACACCCTCTCATTAAAGTTCATTAAATTGTACCCTAGCTTGTACACCAATCTATTTTCATGCGTTTTTCCTCTCATTAAAGTTCATTAAATTTTGTTTTAGCTTGCACATCCACCCATTTTCATGCGCTTTTAAATAGTTATAAAAGCGATCCACCTCACACTCTTATCGAACAAAATTTACCCAGAACATATATATCCACTACCATATTTTCCAGATGACATCCTACGAAGAATAATAACTGATGTTGGTGAACAATCCGCTATTTACCTCAAGCCGTTTATTCTCGCGGGTAAACGGAGTTACAACATTATCCACACAGATGAAGTCCTCCGCACATGTGGCCTTAATGGTGTTTGTTACTACGGTGACGAAATCCGACAAGAATCACGATCTCGGGTGTTCTTTGAGAAATGTTTGCTCACTCATAACTTAACAAATTATACTACGAGTCTATACGGCTAGCAACTAAGGGTGCCGACATAGCTGGAGTCGCTGACCTCCTTAAAGAGAATCTACCATTCCACGAGGGGTTCATTCTTGCGATAGGGATCTTCCATGTTTGCCTAGTGAATCCTTCTTCAGCTAGTCGTTGTTTTCAAATGTATGCTGAGAACCATGCCCCAATCAACTCCCAACATATCAGTGAAGCGTGTGGTCATTTGAAGTCAGAATTGGGGTGGTTCTGACCATCTGGCATATGCGATCATTTCCTATTTCCCGATGACCAAGTTGTTCAATGGCCCGAACGCGTCATAGATTGTGTCCTGTATGATGAGCCCTTTTGTAACGACTGTATTTTATTTCGAACCGCAAGAGATATTTATTTCTTCCTTTGATAAATGTGATGTTATGTTGTAAATCAACTATGATTGTCCTGAAGTTCGTATATTTTCGTAATATGTACGCGGGTACATGAGAGGTGTACACCTGTACAGTGCGCGTAGTAAGATGTACACCAACAGATATTATATATATTCAAGATATAATAGGAATAGTGTGACACGAAATTTTACCTAAGTATTTAATGAAAACAATATCCTCCAAATCATGACATATATTCGTCTCGTACCAATACAATATAAAGATACATTTAATGAACACAATATCCTGCGAATCATGACATATATTCTTCGAGTATTATGGTTGGGAATAGTTGTCTACATTTAAAGACAAAAAATATGAAGATAGATAAAATGTTTGCTTGTAAATCGCAACAAGATTTATACCACATTAAATGGTGTGCTTGTAAATTGCAACGACATATCTTTTTTACTAAATTGTTACCTTGTAACTTGAGACACGATTTATACTATTATAAAATGTTTCCTTGGAAATCGCAACAAGATTTCTACCACTTTAATGAGGAACATTAAATACGGAAATAAACCACCCCACAACCAACCCACGTATATTCCATTAAATAAGTTGTCTACTAACCTTTACCAACACAACACAATATTGTAAATACAGAAAAATGTCGTCTACTAACCTTCCAGACGATATACTTGCTAAAATCATCGAGAACGTTGGTGAAGAGCAGTGGTGGCTACTTGAACCTTTCATTGTTTCGGAGAAACGGTCTTGCGATATCGTTCATAGTTACGTTGTTCTGAGTAAGTGCAATTTGTCTACAATTGCCAATGAACCGACTGATATAAGGGAAGGGGGTTGTTGTAGGAGTTTTTTTTGAAAAATACATTCTAGCCGGTAACTCCGAAGAAACCTACTTAGAAGCTTTGCGACTTGCAACTGAATATTCCAATGTCAAAGCGAGTCTGTCCCTTTTAGAATCAATTGTCCCGCTCCATCCATATGCAACGCTAGCACAAGGAATTTTCTGTTGCTGCAGAGGCGATGTACACGGGGCAACACGAGCTTTCAAGTAGTATCAAGACACTCATGCACCCTTAACCTCTGACATCCTTGTTCAAATGTGTCCAGTATTGAGAAGGAATATAGACCTATACCGCCCAAGGTCTTAGCGAGACCTTCTTTCGAAATTCATTTTTTACGTTAGGTTTACGAAAATTCATGTGAGTATGACGGTATAGTGTGCACAATACGGTGTACACCATCCAGTATTATACATATTAACCATATAATACTAATATTGTGGTACTAGCTTTAACGTTACTATTTAATGAACGCAATTTCCTCATATTCACAGCGATCCAATATAAGGATTTTTATTGTGGACATTTATGATACCCCATTTAAGTTTACCTTTTAATTGTACCAACTACCTTACTTTAAAATTTACTTTTATTGTGAACAAGCGAGGACAAGTTCTCTTCGTCTTCCGTAACTACATTATAAGGACATCTCCAACCCTACTTCATTTTCCCCTCCAAACTCCATTTTAGAGAAAAATTCTCTGCAACCCCACTCCATTTTCCACTCCAAAATGGAGTAACAGGTGAGATTACTCCATATTTGGAGTAACTCCATTTTTTACTCCATTTTGGAGTTCAAATTTTTTATTTATAAAGAGATCCCTTGAATATAAGATCTTTTTACTTTATACTTTTTTAATATAACAATAATTATTTTTGTTGATATAACTTTCTAAGTTTTAATTATTGTTATAACATTATTGTTTCAAAATCTAATTAATTATAACATATAGTTAACTGTAAATATGAAATAATTTGTGAAAAATTAAATAAAATAATGGCAAAAATATTTTGAATTCAAAATTTTCATTTTGTTAGTGTATGTATAAATATTTGAGAAAAATATAAATAAAAAAATATGAGGACAAACTAATTTGATTATTAAAATTTTTTAGTTTGGATTTTTTAACGATTTAATTTTTGAAGTTTATTCTTGAGAGTTGGAAGAGAACCTCTACCCTCATATGTTCAAATATAATCTGATAACAAAATTCCATACATGAGTCTTTCCTTCCTTCATCAATTCCATAATGGAATAAAAAATAGAGATATACATTGGAGAAGGTCTAAGACACAGTAAAGCCTTTCCTTCATCAAATCTCTTTCTTTCTGAAATCCTTCATACATGAGTTGTTGTTTGTCTTAGATCTCGTTTCCAATTGATCTTCTTCATATTTATTTGTAAGTAGCAACCCTACCGGCGAAATATGTCACCTCCACCAAATTTGCCCGATGATATCTTACTAAAAATAGTCGCTCTCATCGGCGATGAATCGGTAACGGATCTACGTCCATTTCTGCTAGCGGGCAAGCGATCTTATCTGCTCATGCACACAGAGGAAGTCTTGCGTACCTGCAATCTAATCGAAGTTTGTATGCATGGGAGACATATTCAGGAATATGGTAAATGGCAATGTTTCTTTGAGAGATGCGTAGCAACACTTAATCCTTGGGTCATCTAATATGAAGCTATGCGCCTCACAACGGACGGTAGAGACCTATACAGCGCCATCCGCTTGCTTGAACACAACGTACCGTTAGAGGAAGCATCTACTCTTGCTTTAGGTATGTTTCATGCTTGCTTTGGTAACACAGTCCAGTCAAGCGCCACATTTAAGATGTAAGCCGAGAAATTTGCGCCGCTTGACTCATTCAGGCTAAATCACCTATGTGAGCGAATCAAAATCGAGTCTACGTGGTTTTACAATTCAGAGGAAGGTAGGTACTGGTATCTCTTCAATTGTCCAAAGGATGAAGTTGTCCAGTTTCCAGATTGTGTTCACCTTGACCTTGCTTTTGCACCATTTCGCAACAAGTGCAAGCTATTTCGTACGACACAAGAAGTGTGTGACATGCTTTGACTTTAACTTTACAACATGTGCTACTTTGCGTTATTTTCTTAACATTTGTTTTTACTTTCAATGTATAGACTTCTATCTGGAAGCGTGTTGAGTTTTTTGTGAACTAACATTAAATACGCAAGTAAAAATTAATCGTGTGCACACCTACGCACGGTGTACACGCTGGGTGTGCACTGGGTATTTCTTATAAAGGTAACGTGTACACCTTATCGTACACCTTACTGTACAACATAAGTCGTACACCTGAGCGCAACAAAAGTGTACAACATAAGGCGTACACCAGAAGAGTAGAAGTCCTAAAAGTAGGTATAACAACTTAAGAGTGTACACTGTGTTGTACATACTGGGTGTGCACTTGGTTTTCTATTTGCAGTTCAGGCGTACACTATACTATACCAGTACTTCGAAAGTGTAAAATAGTTAATCAAAAAATTAAGTTTTAATCAAAAAATTAAGTTCTCTCCATACATACATATATAAATTAGAGATGCGGTTTGTGTACAACCTGATTACACCCACCATACCCACTTATCACCTTCCATGCAGTTCAGCTTAGGTGTACACTTGTTAAAAAAAGAAGTGGTTGGTGTAGATTAAGTTATCACAAAAAGGTTTTTCCACACAATTATCACTAGCTAACTAGCTCTTATCAGGGTAAAGGAGTTTTGCATGTCACTTTGTTGTGTCCACTATGGCGACACCTTCCATACTTGTTCACCTTCTGCTTCTTTGTTTGTCCCTCCTAATTTCCCAAATGTAATTTTATGGATTAGAACAGAAAAAATGTTTTTCTTCATACGTACAGACAAAAATTCATACCCGTATCTCTCCTACGGAAGCCTTTCTCTTTTTTGGAGGCCTCCCACACGGTCTTCTCGTCTTCGGTGGTTCAGTGTCGTCATCATCCTTCACCACTGCTGGTATATCCAAATCATCGGGGTTATGTACAAGTAGCGTAATGATGCGCACAGTGTCACTCCACTTAGGTGTTTTCAATATGGCTGATGCAATTGAATGGCGACATGGTATTCCTAACGTTTGGAACTCACGGCAAGAACAAGTACGCTTCTCTAGGCTAACATGAAAAACGTATCCACTTGCCGTGGATGTGACCTCAAAATCTCAAATATCAAGCGGTACCACTGAGTAACCCCCTAACAGCTCCAGTTGTGCCATAAGCACTTTTTCAACTTCATCTGGAGTTTCTCTTTCCAGATTTTGTATCGTATACCTTCTGCTCCCCAACCACCTACTTATCATCCGGTAGATAAATTCAAATAAAGCTACTATTGGACTGTCTCTTGCAGGAAGAAGAGCATTGTTCAGAGACTCAACTATGTTTGAAGACATAATATTGTACCTATTCCCCGGGGAGTGAGACCGCATCCAGTGAGCAAGAGGGATTTGCTCAAGATAATCCCAACACCGTTTGTTGACATTCTTAATTTCAGCGTAAATATTCTTAAACTCTGACACAGTAAAAGCTTTCGCAGCTTTTTTTTACCATTTCCTTCTGGTTATACTTTTTGAATCTTACCACGCCATTCCTTTTTAGGTTTCCAAGGCATATACCATGGTGTGCAAGAGGAAACCATTTTTCTTTAGCGCTATATATCGATCCACTTCTATCAGAAATCAAAGTTAGCTGCCTACTGTCCTCAATGATGCATTGCAGATGTTTAATAAACCATGCCCAATAATCGTTGTTCTTGCTATCCACCACAACAAAAGCAATTGAGAAAATCCTCATATCTGCATCTTTTCCACTAGNCCATGGTGTGCAAGAGGAAACCATTTTTCTTTAGCGCTATATATCGATCCACTTCTATCAGAAATCAAAGTTAGCTGCCTACTGTCCTCAATGATGCATTGCAGATGTTTAATAAACCATGCCCAATAATCGTTGTTCTTGCTATCCACCACAACAAAAGCAATTGAGAAAATCCTCATATCTGCATCTTTTCCACTAGCCAAGAGGAGGACACCCTTGTACTTGCCAAACATATGAGTCCCATCGACAACAATAACCTTTCGTAAATTCTGCCATCCCTCTATACATGCGTTCAGGGCCATGAAGCATACTTAAATATTTTCTTCTTCTCCTCATCCACTTCGGTTTCAATATCGCATATTGTCCCGGGATTAGCATACTTTAACACATAAAAGTATAGTGGCAACATCTTGTACGATTCATCCTCTGTTCCTTGAGCTGCCGCAATAGCCAACTCTTTTGCTTTCCAGCATTTCCAATAAGTTAACGTAAACTTAAATTCGGTGTGAAGGATCTCGGGCAATTCCATTGCTCGTGGACCAGCTATGTGACACTCATACTTTGATCTCAAAAGTGCAGCTACTACCTTCGATGTTGCATGTTTTTTGTACTACCCTCTTATTTCTGATGAGCATGTATGGACCAGATTTGCTTTCCTCACTTGATAAATCTCTGAATCCCCGAGATGCCTTGCCATGATCCTCCATCGGCAACCTGCATCATAACATCTTGAATTAGTGTAGTGCTTCACATACTTGTGGTACCGGAACCTGAATATCTCCTCTTTGACATTATAAGTGCTACTAGCCATATCATCAAACATAGGCGGGGATCCTCGTATCCAAATATTTCTATCATTTTAATGCCTTTTTGTAAACTACTTCCTCCATTATTAGGCCTAAAAACATCATCCACCCCCACATGATCGGGACAAGGATCCACAAAATTACCATCTTCGTCATCATCGTCATCTAAGTCTTGACGGCTTATCATGTTTTCTTTTGGAGGTGTCACAAGCACGACTCCATCGGATTCACCTGCTTTCGGAACCCCAACTGTAACTCTTGAGGTAGAATTATAAAGGCAATGGTCATCCTCGTAGTCATCGTGATCAAAAGTTGAACTCACAGGGTGTACACCAAAATCTAAGTTAGTAGGCACATAATCATTATCCTCCTCTTCATTGTCGCCATTTAAAACGAATTTTTTCCAATAATCATAATCATAATCCTCATTGCTCTCATATGTGTCCTTTGTACTACTCTCGTCACTTGGTTCATATGAAGAATCCTCACTTTCGTCCTCTTCGGTATCTTCATTACGTTGCTCATCTTCATTACCTTGCTCCTCCTCATCTTTCTCATCTTCCTCATCCTCATCTAGCTTATCTTTCTTACCTTTTTCATCCTTATCTTCCTCATTTTCCTTATCTTCCTTATTTCCCTCATCCTCGTTTCCTTCCTTATGTTCCTCACCGTCGTCACCTTTCTCATCTTTATCTTCCTGTTCATAATGATTATGTCCCTTACCAGTATCGTCATCATCTACATCATCGTCATCTCCTTTACCATCCTTACCATCATTACTCTTATCAAACATCTCATCATATCGTTTATCAATGACATTATCATGTCCATTACCTTCTTTACCATCAGTCGTCACATCTTTTGAAGCAGACATAAGAAGAGCATCTTCTAGATCCTTTACGTGCTTTAAAGTTGTTTCATCAAAAGCAAATTCAGGACAATCATCTAACTCACCTTCATAAACATTTATCAACTGTCCGCCACAAGAGACGCCAATGTCTATATCATTAACTGTACATTTCTCCTTCTCCCTACAAAATATCGACGGTACAACAGGAACAAAACTGCTAACCCTGCAACACACCGTACATGTAGCCTCTTTCGTTCTCAAAAACACCAGTTCATCGCCAAAAATTTCTTTGAACGAGACAAACAAGTTCAATGACTTGTTTGTTTGATGTATGGAGATAAATTTTCTAAAGTCTAAGTTTGTGTTCAGCTCAATAGCCGAATTCTCATCCCAATAAGATAATTCAACCGAAGCTACAGTCTCCTCCAAGCCGTATAACTTAGCAGTCCCCTCCTTTAGTTCGACCACGCATTGAAAGGATGAGTAATCAATAGCCCTACTCATTCTTGACTTGTCAATCTTGAAATCCAACTCCCCGTTTGCATACACTATCCACCGACCTGCCATAAACAAAACGAATGTATCAGTTTCACACGAAAACAGAAAAATTTCAGGATTTCGTACCTAAATAACAGAGATATAACAGGTGTACAGAGTCATTGTGCAAACTTACCTGCACACCTTTCATACTTTTCTTCCAGTTTCTTCCCTTTATCTTCGAGATTCATCTCTCTCAACGATTTTAGGGTTTGACAGACTTTTCGCTTTACCAAACGCACAGGATTAACAGTGGCCACGAAAACTGCTTATTTACCTTAATTATTTTATAACTATAGGGTAAATAAACATTTGTTCCCGCCAAAATTTGAGGGTCATTTTATTGGGTCAAAGCATAACATTCACATTACTGGGCCCGTTAGATTTGATCCATTAAACTCACTCTTAAATTCGGCCTAATAAGAAACTCTTGTCCATTTCATTTCCCGCCAAACACAAATATACCCAAATTTTTTGTTTTCTTTTCATTACCCGCCAAAACTACCAATTCATTTGTTACTCACATTCTAACACATATTCTTACATATTTTTTTAACCAAATGTTCCATTTACTCAACTAATACACGTTCAGTGACCACCAAATTTTATATGGTCAATTTGAAATTTATAAAAATAAGGTCGTTTTGTTAAATTAAATTGTTCTGATTAACAAGATTTTGGGCTATTTTTTTATAAAATATAGTCCTCATATATGTTCTCATACTCGCCCATACACCCAACTAATATTACCTATAAACTTGAATATCGTATATATTTATGATAAAAGTGTATGTAATGTTTAATACTCACAAAAAAACATAGAAATACAATGAAAATACATGAGTTTTGCTTCATAAAAGTTGAGTAATGTCGAACTACCCACAAACTCGTCAAGAGTATAATGGTCAAGAGGATCTTAGTCTTGTTGATGTTTTCTGTTCAAAATACTTGTATGGTGATTTTGAAAGAAAGTTCTAGTAATATACAGAGTTTGTTTTGAAAAAACTGTCTGTTGCTGTCGTGAAAACATTTCTGTGGTAGTCCTTACATTTTCATAATGGTCAAAAAATAATTTAGAGAGAGAAAAGTTACCTCTTTTTCAAATAAAAACTTAAAGTTAGCTATTTTTCTAATAAAAACTTAAAAGTTACCTCATTTCCTAAGTCACCCTATAAACAAATGAACTTTATACCGTCGTGGTAAGCAAGCAGATGGACTTTAATCTAATCTACCTTTAATTGAAATGAATTTATTCTCCATACCCTTACTTATTCTCCATATCCTTCTTCTTGTGTAATCCCAATCTTAACCTTACTAAAAATAATAATAAAGAATTGAGAGAAAGAAAAAAAGGAAAAAATTAAAATAAAAACATAAAATATGGGACCCACTTCCCACCAACACCTCATTAAACCCTAAAACTACTTTCTTCTTCTTCTTCTTCTTCTACCCATTACGTAACTATTATCCTCTTCATCATCTACTTCATTAAATTTTTCTGACATCTAATTCATTATCCCTTTCTCTTCACTCATTAAAACTAAACCTTCTTCATTATCTTTTTCTTCTTCATTATCTTTTTCTTCTTCACTCTTTAGACTCATTACCACCATTCAACTCTTTCAAGCTTGAATAACCTTTTATTGAGGTAGTTTTTCACCATCTTCTTCTTCATCCATTTGTAGGTGATTTAAGGTCCATTATGTTTATGAACTTAGGTTTTTAGGTGATTAGGGTAAGTAAACGATGATTTGTGATTATTAGTTGTTTAATGAAGAAAAAATCGTGAGTAATACATAGAAAATAGCTTAAGATCGTGGAAATTAAAAATATTAACCTATCAGATTTGGTGCTACTGGTAATTCTAGTACATCTGATTCTTGATTGATACAATTGGTTATGCGTTGGACAACTAATGATATTGATACTTTCTAAATCTTTTTCTGGGATAATGAGTAAGCGTTGCACGATAATACACTTTGAATATGGTGGATTTTATTCGAACGAGGATAGGTTAAAATGGATTTCAAGAGAAGAAGTGACCCATACTTTAGCGATGCAGATGTCTCTCGAGGAGGTCACATACTTGGGGTTGGTTGATGCGATACGCAGAAAAATAATTGTGGATGAAGCTACAACACAGTTAAGGATCAGTTACATACCAATGACATTAGCACCTAAGTTTTCATCATATATAATGGACGATAAGGATCTTTATGGTTATTTGATGGAGGTTGATAAAAGTGGACGTAGAAGCGTTTTGCATGTGGAGGAGAATATCNAAAATAATGAGTATATGGAAAATAGAGATTGTGGGCTAGAGCTAGAGGAAGCGAATAATGGGGAAAGTGTGGTTGGGAGTGTGAATACTAATGATAATGATGCTTTAATGATTCGTTATGAAGGCGGAACATCCATATTCAATTACGACGTGGGGGAAAATGGAGAAAATGGGGAAAATGTTTTAGTGGAAGAGGTACCTAACAC
>OVAN01008241.1:2719-18452 GCA_900406275.1 Anastatica hierochuntica | reverse complement strand
AAGAGTATAAACTTCAGTATACAGAGCATTTACCAAGAAACTCTATATTTTGGTAAGGGCTAACTCACTAATTTGAGAAAAATTCAAAAAAAATGATAATCTTGTTTTAATGTATAGTTTCATCGTTCACTAACATAGGATGATGGTCAAAGATGTTTGGAACCTTTGTTGTCTCCATTTCTNATAGCGTTTAGTCCACTTATTTAGGCCGTAAATAAAGTTTTAATAAATTAATAGTTAAAATATAGATATGAAGCCTATTTACCATGAAAGAAAGTTTAACATACATTAATATCAATGTAAAATGTCGTTAAAATTTTAAAACAATACTAAAGAGTATAAATTTCAGTATATAGAGTATTTACTAAGAAACTCTATATTTTCGTAGGGGTTAACTCACTGATTTTGAGAAAAATTCAAAAAAAATGACAATCTTGTTTTAATGTATAGTTGCATCATTCACTTACATAGGATGATGGTCAAAGAGGTTTGGAACTTTTGTTATCTTCTTTTCTCTAGATAATATAGATTTTATAGCGTTTAGTCCAATTGTTTAGGTCATATATGAAGTTTCAATAATGGATAGTTAAAAAAATAGATATGATGCCTATTTACCATGAAATTAAGTTTAACATACATTAATATCAATGTAAAATGTGGTTAGAAATTTTAAATCAACACTAGAGAGTATAAACTTCAGTATATAAAGCATTTACCAAGAAACTCTATATTTTCGTAGGGGTTAACTCACTGATTTTGAGAAAAATTCAAAAAAAATGACAATCTTGTTTTAATGCATAGTTGCATCATTCACTTACATAGGATGATGGTCAAAGAGGTTTAGAACCTTTGTGGTCTCCGTTTCTCTAGATAATAGAGATTTTATAGCATTTAGTCCACTTACTTAGGCCGTATATGAAGTTTTAATAAGTTAATAGTTAGAAAATAGATATGATGCCAATTTACCGTGAAAGAAAGTTTAACATACATTAATATAAATGTGAAATGTGGTTAGAAAATTTAAAACAACACTAAAGTGTATAAACTTTAGTATATAGGGCATTTACCAAAAAACTCTATAATTTCGTAGGGGTTTAACCCACTGATTTTGAGAAAAATTCAAAAAAAAATGAAAATATTGTTTTAATGTATAGTTGCATATTTTACTGGCATAGGATGATGGTTAAAGAGGTTTGGAACTTTTGTTGTCTCCGCTTCTTTAGATAATAGAGATTTTATGTCTTTTATTCCACTTATTTATGTCGCATATAAAGTTTTAAGAAATTAATTGATAAAAAAATATAAATGATGCTCATAAATCATGAAAGAAAGATTAGAATACATTAATATATATATATTGAATGTGGTTAAAAATTTTAACAAATCACTACAGAGTATAAACTTCAGTTTATAGAGCATTTACCAAAAACACTCTATATTTTCGTAGGGGTTAACCCACTGATTTTGAGAAAAATTCAAAAAATATGACAATCTTGCTTTAATGCATAGTTGCATCGTTCACTTACATAGGATGATGATTAAAGAGGTTTGGAATATTGGTTGTCTCCGTTTCTTTAGATAATAGAGATTTTATGTCGGTTATTCCACTTATTTAGGCCGTATATGAAGTTTTAATAAATTAATTGTTAAAAGACAGAAATGATGCCCATTTTCCATGAAAGAAAGTTTAGAATAGATTAATATAAATGTAGAATGTGGTTAGAAAATTTGAAACAACACTAAAGAGTATAAACTTCACTATATAGAGCATTTACCAAAAAACTCTATATTTTCGAAGAGGTTAACCCACTGATTTTGAGAAAAATTCAAAAAAAAAAAAATCTTGTTTTATTGCATAGTTGCATCGTTTACTTACATAGGATAATAGTAAAAGAGGTTTAGAACATTTGTTATCTTCGTTTCTTTAGATAATAGAGATTTTATAGCGGTTAGTCTACTTATTTATGCTATATATAAAGTTTCAATAAATTAATTGTTAAAAAGTAGAAATTATGCCCATTTACCTTGAAAAAAAGTTTAGCATAGATTAATATAAATATAGAATGTGGTTAGAAAATTTTAAACAACACTAAACAGTATAAGCTTCAGTATATAGAACATTTACCAAAAAAACTCTATATTTTCATAGGGGCTAACCCACTGATTTTGAAAAAAATTCAAAAAAATATGTCAATCTTTTTTTAATGCATAGTTGCATCGTTCACTTACATAGGATGATGGTCAAAGAGGTTTGGAATCTTTGTTGTCTCCATTTCTTTAGATAATAGAGATTTTATAGCGGTTAGTCCATTTATTTAGGTCGTATATGAAGTATTAATATAGTAATTGTTAAAAAACAGAAACGATGCTCATGTACCATGAAAGAAAGTTTAGCACACATTAATATAAATGTTGAATGTGGTGAGAAATTTTTAAACAACATTAAAGAGTATCAACTTCAGTATATATAGAATTTAAAAAAAACTCTATATTTTCGTAGGGGTAAACCCACAGATTTTGAGAAAAAATTCAAAAAAATATGTAAATCTATTTTTAATGCATAATTGCATCATTCACTAACATAGGATGATGGTCAAAGAAGTTTGGAACATTTGTTGTCTTCGTTTCTCTAGATATTAGAGATTTTATAGTTGGTAGTCCACTTTTATAGGCTGTATATGAAGTTTTAATAAATTAATTGTTAAAAAAATAGAAACAATGTCAATTTACCTTGAAATAAAGTTTAGCATAAATTAATCTAAATGTAGAATGTGGTTAGAAATTTTTAAACAACTGCAAAGAGTATAAACTTCAGTATATAGAGCATTTAACAAAAACCTCTATATTTTTGTAAGGGTTAACCCACAGATTTTGAAAAAAATTCAAAAAAATGAAAATATTTTTTTAATGTATAGTTGTATCTTTTATTGGCATGGGATGATGGTCAAAGAGGTTTGAAACATTTTTTGTCTCTGCTTCTTTAGATAATAGAGATTTTATATCGGTTACTCCACTTATTTAGGTCGTATATGAAGTTTTAAGAAATTTATTGATAAAAAAATATAAACGAGGCCCATGTATCATGAAAGAAAATTTAGAATACATTAATATATATGTAGAATGTGGTTAGAAATTTTAAAAAACCACTAAAGAGTATAAACTTCAGTATATAGAGCATTTACCAAAAATCTATATATTTTCGTAGGGGTAGACCCACTGATTTTGAGAAAAATTCAAAAAAAAAGACAATTTTGTTTTAATGCATAGTTGCATCGTTCACTTACATAGGATGATGGTCGAAAGGTTTGGAACATTTTTTGTCTTCGTTTCTTTAGATAATTGAGATTTTATAGCGGTTAGTCCACTTATTTAGGCTGTATATGATGTTTTAATAAATTAATTGTTAAAAAATAAAAACGATGCACATTTTCCATGAAAAAAAGTTTAACATAGAACAATATAAATATAAAATGTGGTTAAAATTTTTAAACAACACTAAAGAGTATAAACTTCAGTATATAGAGCATTTACCAAAAAACTCTATATTTTCTTAAGGGTTAACCCACTGATTTTGAGAAAAATTCAAAAAAATGACTATCTTTTTTTAATGCATAGTTGCATCGTTCACTTACATAGGATGATGGTAAAAGAGGTTTGGAACATTTGTGTTCTCCGTTTTTTTAGATTATAGAGATTTTATAGCGGTTAGTTTACTTATTTAGGCCGTATATGAAGTTTTAAGAAATTAATTGTTAAAAAATAGAAATGATGTTCATTTACCATGAAACAAAGTTTACCATAGATTAATATTAATGTAGAGTGTGATTAGAAATTTTTAAACAAAACTAAAGAGTATAAAATTCTGTATATAGAGAATTTACCAAAAACCTCTATATTTTCATAGGGGTTAACCCACTGATTTTGTGAAAAATTCAAAAAAAAATCTCAGTCTTGTTTTAATGCATAGTTGCATCGTTCACTTACATAAGATGATTGTAAGAGAGGTTTGCAACATTTGTTGTCTCCGTTTCTTTAGATAATATAGATTTTGTAGCGGTTAGTCCGCTTATTTAGGCCGTATATGAAGTTTTAATAAATTAATTGTTAAAAAACAGAAATGATGTCCATTTTCCATGAAAGAAAGTTTAGCATAGATAATGTGGTTAGAAATTTTTAAACAACAATAAAGAGTACAAATTTCAGTATATATAGAGCATTTACCAAAAATCTCTATATTTTCGTAGGAGTTAACCCACTGATTTTGAAAAAAATTCAAAAAAAATGACAATTTTGTTTTAATGCATAGTTGCATCGTTCACTTACATAAGATGATAGTAAAAGAGGTATAGTATCGGTATAGAATGCCTTCTTACTCTCCTGATTATCTCTGGCGCCGTTATCAGGATTTGTATCCCAATGCCTCAAATCTTCTTCTCATGAAGAGATTGTTGTTGGAGTCTCATTCTCATGTTGTTACTACCATCAACTCCACCACCAACACCAACATGCCTCGCTCGCCATCAAGCATAGATAAGCATCTCTGTTCAAGTTCAAAGATGCGGTTCCTCCTCCACAACCTCATTATACCTGCGCCATTCTCAGTTTTATAAAGCAGCCAAACAAACTTTTGAATTGAAACTTTTTGTATTCTCACATGAGACTGATGACACAAACCTGAATTTTTCTTTATTCTTCTTACAGTGACACAACTGAACTATTTGTCACTTTTTCTCGACTATTTGGCTATTAAATTAAATTTTTTTTGGTCCATTCGGAGGTTCGGGGTCCTAGGGTCCGTACGTTTTTCGAAGGGGTCCAACCCATTTAATTTGGGTCTCTTCCGATTTCCGTCGAAATTCGAACTGAAGTTCTCTCACATACCATGAGAACTTTTCCGGCCGAGCTGATTAAATAAATTTATTTGTTGATAAGATTTTAAATGTCTTTTTGTCTTTTCATCCAAAGTTGACTTACACCTAACATTTTCAGAAAACAAACATAGTTGCTGACGTTTCCAGTGACGTTGGCGACCGCCTCGAGATCCACGTTTCCACTACAAAGAGAAGAGACACACTTCTCTTCTTACTTGGCGGCGCCTAAGACACAAAGACAGAGAGAACAAAAATGGAGAACGAAGACGACCGGTTTGTACCGGTTCGCGAAGGTGATCGTGAACCGCTTTTTGTTACCAGGAAGAGAACCGTTCGAGAATTGATAGCGTACCGGGTATTCGCGGCTTCCGTTTTCGGTTCTATCTGTTTGATTTGGTTCTATAGAGCGATGATCGATGAGAACCGGACCGGTTTAATCTGGTTGGTTATGTTAATCATGGAGATTTGGTTCGGTTTGTATTGGTTAGCCATGCAATCTAACCGGTGGAATCCGGTTTGGCGATTCACCTTCATCGATCGACTCTCTCAGAGATACGGTAACGATCTCCCAAGGCTCGACGTTTTCGTCTGCACAGCTGATCCGGTGATTGAGCCACCGTTGTTGGTCGTCAACACAGTTTTGTCTCTGGCGGCTCTCGATTACCCACCGGAGAAACTCGCCGTGTATCTCTCGGATGACGGTGGCTCTGAGCTCACGTTCTATGCTCTCGCGGAGGCAGCAGAGTTTGCTAAAATTTGGGTTCCGTATTGCAAAAGAAACAACGTTGAGCCGAGATCTCCGGCAGCTTACTTTTCTTCCAAGGCAAATAGTCTTGACTCTGCTGCGGCAGAGAAGGTGGCTGAGATGTATAAAGAAATGGCTGCAAGGATTGAAACGGCGGCGAGACTCCAGCGAATACCCGAGGAAGCGCGGTTAAAGTACGGTGACGGGTTTTCGCAGTGGGATTCCGACGCTACTCAAAGAAACCATGGAACCATTCTTCAAGTAAGTAATGGCTCTTTAGTTATGTTCTGTAATTGCAGCTAAAAATGGAATCTGAGTTTCTTTTCGGTTTAATCAGATATTGGTAGATGGAAGAAGAGAGAATACAACAGAAGTGCCGACGTTGGTGTATCTATCGAGAGAGAAGAGACCTGAGCATCATCATCACTTCAAGGCTGGAGCCATGAACGCATTGGTAATGGTTTCTTGTTCCACAAGGCATTGTAGGATACCACTTTGATAAGGGTTGTTTTCTCTGGCAGATTAGGGTTTCTTCGAAGATTACTTGTGGGAAAATCATACTAAACTTGGATTGTGATATGTACTCAAACAACCCAAAGTCAGCACTCGACGCACTCTGTATCCTCCTTGACGAGAAAGAGGGAAAAGAGATTGCTTTCGTGCAGTTTCCGCAGTGTTATGAGAATGTTACAAAGAATGATTTGTATGGAAGCATGATGCTAGTCATATCGGATGTAAGTTTTATAGAGAGAGCTTGATCTTGAACTTTTGATATATTGATTTTGTTGTTAATAAGACCTTTTTTTGTTTTGGGATGTGAAAAAGTTAGAGTTTAATGGATTGGATGGAAATGGTGGTCCATTGTACATTGGAACTGGCTGCTTTCACAGGAGAGATGTGATATGTGGAAGAAAGTATGGAGAGGAAGAGGAAGAAGCTGAGGAAGTTCAAGAAACTTTAGAGCCTGAGATGATTAAGACTCTCGCGGGATGCACTTGTGAAGAAAACTCTCAATGGGGAAAGGAGGTAAAATTAATACTTCACTTACTTTGCATGTTTCTTGAACCTGAAGTAAACCGGATTTTGTTTCCGCGGCAGGTGGGTGTGAAATACGGTTGCCCGGTAGAGGATATAGTAACCGGTTTAGCAATTCAGTGCCGTGGATGGAAATCAGCGTACTTGAACCCGAAGAAGAAAGCTTTTCTCGGTGTAGCGCCGACCAATTTGCATCAAATGCTTGTGCAGCAGAGGAGGTGGTCAGAGGGAGACTTTCAGATTCTGCTTTCGGAGTATAGTCCGGTGTGGTATGGACAAGGAAAAATCAGTTTAGGACTGATACTTGGTTACTGTTGCTATTGCCTTTGGGCTCCAAGTTCAGTACCTTTGCTTGTTTACTCTGTTTTGACTTCTCTCTGTCTTTTCAAAGGCATTCCTCTGTTTCCAAAGGTAATATAACTTTCCTCTGTTTTTGCTTTTAGTATCAATCGGGTAATGGCAATCCTTTGGTATCCAAATCCAGGTCACCAGCTCGTGGTTTATCCCGTTTGGATACGTCATTGTTGCAGCTAATGCCTATAGCCTAGCGGAGTTCTTGTTGTGCGGAGGAACGTTCCGTGGATGGTGGAACGAGCAACGGATGTGGCTATATAGAAGAACAAGCTCGTACCTTTTCGGATTCGTGGACACGATACTTAAGAAACTTGGAGTTTCAGAGTCTGCGTTTGTGATCACAGCTAAAGTAGCAGAAGAAGAAGCATCAGAGAGATACGAGAAAGAGGTAATGGACTTTGGAGTGGATTCTCCGATGTTCCTCCTCCTTGGAACACTCGGAATGCTCCATCTCTTCTGCTTCACCGTAGCGATAATGAGATTGACCATGGCTGCTAGAGACGGTGGCGACATTCAGACAATGGGTTTGCAGATACTGATGACAGGAGTACTTGTGGTCGTAAACTGGCGTTTGTACGAAGGTATGTTGTGGAGGAAAGACAAAGGGAAAATGCCAATAAGCGTGACAGCTAAATCAGTTGTCTTAGCTTTATCTGCTTGCACTTGTATTGCGTTTTCTTAATGAAAAAGTGTTGTCAATATTTTCAAGGAATGGTCACCAATGATGCATGTTCTCTTTTTTACTTAACTGATCAAAATAACTTGTCCGAGCTTGAGCCCTCATAACACTAGGGCCGCACCGTCTCTACCCGCACAAAACAAATATATGTGGTCGATGTACACCAAGCCTCATGATGGTGAAAGACACATAGGCTGGGATAAGTAACCAAAATTACATTTAGTGAGGGCGAAAGATACTATTAGATATAAATATCCCACCTCGGAAGTTGAAAGATTTGTGGACTAATATATAAGTATGTGACAATCCTCAATTCTTGAGCTAGCTTTTGGGTATTGAGTTAGACCCATACTAATAGATACCAACGGAGCTGGGGAGTTGGGGCGAAGGCATATGATATATAGGAAGGTCACATGACCCAAACTATTACAACAAAAGAGATACCAATTATTGCTCAAACTAAATTACATCCATTTGAAAATACAACAGTTTTTTGTTTCCGACAGAAACATCATATTATTTGCAGTATAACAAAAACCAACAAACTCACATGGAAAAAGACTAATGTATTGGCCCTCTTGCGAAGGCAGTCCATACAATCTAATTTTTGTTATTTTTGCATCTTGTTTGTTAGAGAAATATCTAAATTGTTCTTTAAACTACATAACAAAGATAAGATTAAGAAATCTGAAAAGAACTTTGTTACCCCTTTTGACTCTTCTATATTCATTACCAACCATATGCTCAATCTTTGATAAGTCTCATATACATATAATATATATATGATTATTGTCGGCCCGGAAATTGGAGGGGTTATAAACTTATACACTGTTGGGAGCCGAATTCTATATGTAATTTTTTTTCGGTTTAGAGGTCAGTCGTACTATATATATTAATTCGAAATTTTTTTTGCTTGAAACAAATGTTTCGTACGGCATGGCTCACGACCGGCTGAAACTATCTAACATAATTGCTGACGACGGTGATGACGTCAGCGAATGTCACTTTACTTAAGGTCCAAAGCTATAGCCTCCACTAATCTCTTTCTCTCTACATATACAACCAACCAAGAAGACAAGAGAAGTGAAAAGACTCTTATCTTTATCACTTGTCACTCGGCGTAGCCTCAGAAGAGAGTGCAAAAGATGAGAAAGGAAGATAACCGGTTTAGTTCGGAACCGCTTTTTCTGACCAGGAGGAAAACCGGAAGAGTCATAGCGTACCGGGTTTTTTCAGCCTCGGTTTTCTTTTGTATATGTTGGATTTGGTTCTACAGGGTGAAAGTACCGGTAGAGATTGATGAGAGCCATACCGGTTTAATCTGGTTGGTTATGTTAACCATGGAGATTTGGTTCGGTTTGTATTGGTTAGTCACGCAAGCTCTCCGGTGGAATCCGGTTTGGCGACTCACTTTCATCGATAGGCTCTCTAAGAGATACGGTGAAAATCTTCCGAGGCTTGACGTTTTTGTTTGCACGGCGGATCCGGTGATTGAGCCACCGTTGATGGTGGTTAACACCGTTTTATCTGTGGCTGCTCTCGATTACCCACCGGAGAAACTCGCTGTATATCTTTCTGATGACGGTGGCTCTGAGCTCACGTTCTATGCTCTCGCGGAGGCAGCTGAGTTTGCTAAAATTTGGGTTCCGTATTGCAAAAGAAACAACGTTGAACCGAGATCTCCAGCTGCTTACTTGTCTTCCAAGGCAAGTGGACTTGATCCTGCAGCGTTTGAAGAAGTGGCTGAGATGTATAGAGAAATGGCGGTGAGGATTGAAACGGCGGCGAGGCTCCGGCTAGTACCAGAGGAAGCGCGGTTGAAGTACGGCGACGGGTTTTCGCAGTGGGACTCTGACGCTACTCGCAGAAACCATGGAACCATTCTTCAAGTAAGTAAAGTCTCTTTAGTTATGTTCTGTAGTTGCAGCAATCTTAAAAATGGAATCTGAGTTTTTCTTTTTTGGTGAAATCAGATATTGGTAGATGGAAGAAGAGAGAATACAACAGAAGTGCCGACGTTGGTTTATCTATCGAGAGAGAAGAGACCTGAGCATCATCATCACTTCAAGGCTGGAGCCATGAACGCATTGGTAATGGTTTCTTGTTCCACAAGGCATTATAGAATACCACTTTGATAAAGGTTGTTTCTTTGACAGATTAGGGTTTCTTCGAAGATTACTTGTGGGAAAATCATACTAAACTTGGACTGTGATATGTACTCAAATAACTCCAAGTCAGCACTCGACGCGCTCTGTATCCTCCTTGATGAGAAAGAAGGAAAAGAGATTGCTTTCGTGCAGTTTCCGCAATGTTTTGAGAACATTACTAGGAATGATTTGTATGGAAGCATGATGCGTGTAGGAATGGATGTAAGTTCATGCAAACACAGCACATTCTGTTGTTCTGATTTCGATTTTAACTAGCTTTTATGTAAAAACTATAAAAGGTTGAGTTTAATGGATTGGATGGAAATGGTGGTCCATTGTACATTGGAACCGGCTGCTTCCACAGAAGAGATGTGATCTGTGGAAGAAAGTATGGAGAGGAAGAAGATGAAGCTGAGGAAGTTCAAGAAATTTCAGAGCCTGAGATGATTAAGGCTCTCGCGGGATGCAGTTATGAAGAAAACTCTCAATGGGGAAAGGAGGTAAAGTAGTGATTAGTTCTTACTTATTTGGAATGTTTCTTGAATTGGAAGTAAACCGGGTTGCTTCCTTGGCAGATGGGCGTAAAATACGGTTGCCCGGTAGAGGATGTAATAACCGGTTTAGCGATTCAGTGCCGTGGATGGAAATCAGCATACTTGAACCCAAAAAAGAAAGCTTTTGTCGGCGTAGCGCCAACCAATTTGCATCAAATGCTTGTGCAGCAAAGGAGATGGTCAGAAGGAGACTTTCAAATTCTGCTTTCGGAGTATTGTCCGTTGTGGTATGGCCAAGGAAAGATTGGTTTAGGACTGATACTTGGTTACTGTTGCTATTGCCTTTGGGCTCCAAGTTCAGTACCTCTGCTTGTTTACTCCGTTTTGACTTCTCTCTGTCTTCTCAAAGGCATTCCTCTGTTTCCAAAGGTAATATAACTTTCCTCTGTTTTAGGTTTTGGTATAAATCGGGTAATGACAATCCTTTGGTCTATGAATCCAGGTCACGAGCTCGTGGTTTATCCCGTTTGGATACGTCATTGTCGCAGCTAATGCCTACAGCCTAGCTGAGTTCTTGTGGTGTGGAGGAACGGTCAATGGATGGTGGAACGAGCAAAGGATGTGGCTTTACAGAAGAACAAGCGCTTTTCTTTTCGGATTTGCAGACACGGTAATGAAGAAGATAGGATTTTCAGAGTCTGCGTTTGTGATCACAGCGAAAGTAGCAGAAGAAGAAGCAGCAGAAAGATACGAGAAAGAGGTAATGGAGTTTGGAGTGGAGTCTCCGATGTTTCTCCTACTCGGAACACTCGGGATGCTCCATCTCTTCTGCTTTGCAGCAGCCGTCATGAGACTGGTGGCTTCTAGAGACAGTGTTGATATTCAAGCGATGGGTCTGCAGTTTATAGCGACAGGAGTACTTGTGGTCATAAACTGGCCACTATATGAAGGAATGCTGTTGAGGAAAGACAAAGGGAAAATGCCAATGAGTGTGACAGTCAAATCACTTGTCTTAGCCTTATCAGCTTGCACTTGCATTTGGTTTTTGTAAGGAAAACAAAGAGCCAATTAAGTAAAATTTCATTCTGCTACTAAAATGATTGCCAACTATTTTGAAGGTTTTTGTTGTTGTTGTTGTTTAGCTTTACAAAATCTAAAGAGAAACATAAAATCCTAATAGCCTCTTGAGATTTCAACTATTTAATTCTGCAGTCTTTCCTCAAAAAGCTCTTCTCCTTAACCTGCTTGTTCATCTCCGAGATCTGCCACCAACAGGAACACAATGAAATCTTGAGATTATGGTAAGTCTTATTAGGTATTAAACATGTATAAGTGTGAATCTTCCACTTACATGTACAGAGTAGTCAAAAGAATGAAGGATTTGGTGAGTTTCGAATATAGCTTCTTTTTAGTTCAAGCAAAGCCGAAACCTTCACTGGCTTCGTGAATGGCAAGGAGCAATCGTTCCTGAAGGTGTTCCTTAGACGGATACTCAGGGAGGTCTAGTTGGTTGAAACTGCAACAGAACAAGTTATCGGAAACAAACATATGTAATCAGTGCAATATCAAAAACCACGTAAACAAAGGCCTCGCTGTGATTTTCTATACCATGTGTGAGCAGATGGCAGCCGCTCCGGAGCTCCATATGCTTTGTGAATTTGTAATCTTTGAGGGCCAGAAATTCCTTGCAGTGCCTTGAACCCTTCCAAAGGAACCTGAGAAACCAAAAAAAACAATGGGGAAGAGAGGAAGAAGATCGAGTTCATCAACAACCAGAAAGAAACCAAATATGGATATATCTGGAAATGTATTCAAGTTGCTAATATCTGGTTTACCTTCGATGTTCCGGTGACAAATTGAAGAAATCTAGCCATGTCTTCTTTGCTAAAAGCTTTAACGACCTCCCAGAACCAATGAATTACAGGAGATCCTGCCGTGTAGCCGGTATACTCGGTATTGGCTTTTAGATCATCAACTGAAACAACAAGACACTGTTATAAATAACTTAAAATGCAACAGAAAACAATATTGAAGAACAATAGGATCCAGCTTACAATCAATCTCAGGCAACCCGCTGATTAGAAGCTCGAGCTCTTTATCGTTAAAAATCGATACAAGCTCACGGGGTATCAACTCATTAAAGCCTTCCAGGAAGGCATTAATTTGAGGCCGGATAGCATTGGTAAGTATGTGGCCAGCCACAAGGTCAACGTATTCATGCTTTGTTTCCTCTGTCACCCGTATGTTCCGCCCTCCAGGTTTGAGCTCATGGTCCGTCACCTTTTTCAGTAAAGATAGAAAGATCGATTTAAATATGGTTTTGTTGTAATGAATAGATAAACAAACATCTATTTATATCACACACCTCGGTCTTTTCATAAAGGATGTGTTTTTCCTCATCTGCGTCCATGCTAAATGTGAGGCCAAGTATGTCGCTCACATCATTCTGAATGATCAGAAACACACAAAAAAAAGAGTTAAAAGAAAAGTCTCCCGAAGACTAGGCCATGCCTAGTGACTTCAATCTTTGAGCTTTATAACAGAGAAAGATATAAACTAAGACTCGGTCCACAAACCTCCAACAACCACTTCAAATTCTTGTAGTAATCAGGATCCACTGCTTCAATGTCATGATAGGTCACCTTCACCCCAAGTATGTGTTTATAGAAGGAACGGGTGAAATAAACATCCAAGAGCTGCCCATCAAACAACGCCTTTGCGACCTGCAGTGACATCACAAAACACATCAGGTACACCCAACGACAAAAAATTGGATCATTGCAATGACAAGGTTCCATATATTACCATGCGACCAACAAATTTGAAGTATGATAGATGCTCAGTTTGGTAAACAGAATTGGGATTCGGCTGGAAGGTGGCATCATTTCCAACAGTGGTGAAAAGCAATGCTCCTTTGTCGAATATAACTCTTGACAATAACTGATACCATTCTCTCGTAAGACCACCAGCATCAATACCTTCCTCACCTTGAAACTGAACATTCAAGCGTCCTCTCAGATCCTGTGGGGAGCGCATACGTAACTGGTTGTATGAATCTTCCAACACATAAGCTCGGCGGACACTGATACGCAATGGCCCAGAACTGTGCTGATCATGCTGGTGCCTTATCCTTGACCTGAAGTGAGCTTTCTTGTTGTCAAAATCAATCAGCCTTGGCACCTTGAGCATCATTGAAAGGGACTTCTCCAGCAAACTCGGATTTTGCCTAACAAATGAATTCAAAAGTCGCCTATGCTTCTCCGCAAACTTTGAAAATGTAACAGAGCCGTCAGTTTTTTTCAGAGAATCTACACTAGTTTTAGATGATGAGCACTGAGCAGACTCCTTTATTTCTCTGGCTGTCACGTTCGCAAGGTCCTGCTGCAATATTGACGGAGTTTGAATTTTCTCACAGAAAACAAAGAAAGCCTCAATAAGAGGTAAGAGCCTCTGAGTTCCTGGAGAAAGAGGAGTCGGAAGAGAGACTCCTAAGACATGATCTCCGGGGTTTGCATTGGACACGGTTGTTGTAGCTGCAGTATGATCTAGCTGCGACTCAGTCACGCTGATACACTGGATAAGTTCTTGCCATAGGGGCATTAGTGCCACGTTTAGTCCCTGCATAATGTTTTGTTCCTCCTGTTCTGTTTCCCTTTCGGTTCCCGCATTGCTGTCATCGATAGGGGAAATTAGTGAGCTAAGCACCTGCAGAACACGGAGAACAGAAGCACCTGCCATGGAACTTGTGCTGTGACCAATCTTCTGCGTATTGCCAAGCGTTGCCAACTCATGTACAGTTGAGGCACTCAAACCAATTGCCAATTCTGAGAGTTCTTTGGTGAAAAACTTGCGATGAGCCGCATCTATGGCAGCCAGCTTTTTCAGTACATCTCCTGCTAACGAGTAAATTTTATCCGATAACCTATTAATTGTATCAAAACAAGCGAGTCAGCCTAAAAGCAATTCAGGAGGATTATTGACTCAAAGGATAAGAGAAGACATATGTTGTGTAGACTCGGGAAAGAAACGAACAAAAGAAAGGAGGGTGTCTATTACCCTTCGTATCCAAGAAGACGGCAAAGATTGCAGAGATCGGACTGTGGCAACTGCATGAATATGTTATATATATCAGCACAGTTCTTCCTTCTTGCAACAGATAGCTCAGCATCATCCACTAGCATAGATTCAGTATCTTTTCGTGTTTCACTTGTATCTTCTTCACCGACGGGTTTAGTTTCTGATTTCTCACCTACTCCTGATGACGGAGACCAACCTTCAATTCGGGATACTGCTGTGTAGACTACTACTTGCAGCAAACCCATGACCTAAAACATACAGAACAGAGATTTTGGGGATAAAAAATACAGATAAAATAACAAGCAAAGCTAGATGAGATGTACTTTGCAAAAGCTGAAATTCCATGCTAACCATGCTAAACATACCAGTGCTAGATGAGATGCATTTTGCAAAAGCTGGGGTCGATTAAGCAGTTTTAGGAGGACAACCAGAGGTATCTCCAGATTCTGGGAGTCTGTCATATGAGTAACTTTCTCTTTACCCTTGCCTTCACATGCAGACGGTTTGGTGCCTGACAATTGGGACAGAAGTGACGAATCAAAGTAAAACAACATGTCAGCAACAGCCGAATGATTCGTTGCCAAGTACGTCAAAACCTCAAGCACCCGACGGAACACTAGAAGAGGAAGACCTGCGAAAGAAACAAAAAAAATTAGACCGTGCTCCGGATGCCGGTTAGACTAGCAAACAACGAATTCTGATAGGAAGTACCACCATTCAGCAGCTGGGATCGTGCATAAACAACATTTGATTGACATCCATAGAGTCTTTGCGGATTAGTTATTGCCAACTCGCTCGGTGATGTTTCCATCTCTGGCCTAATCATATCCAGCAAAAGTTGAACCAAGTTTGCTCTTGTAACACTATGAGCACATAGATTTAATAGAAGCCTCTGCAGAAGGCCTTTCCCCAGCGGCTGATACATTAAAATAAGATCATCGTAAGAAGCGGAACAAATACTTATGACACTTCCATCAAAGTAGCCAATTAGGTGTTGGGAAGGGGGTAAGAAAAACAGGAATGTCTCTTACCTGTGCTAGTCGCAGTAGCCTAATTAGTGATTTTAAGGCATCGGCATCCACAAGAGGGTCTCCTTCGATCTCTTTTACTTTCAAGCTATCAGCAGAAGATGAAACAACCCTCTGACGNTGACTCCAGCACCCCTGGCCATCCCTGTCAGCCTATTGTAACCCGAACCATTCCTTCGACTATTCAGCCTATGGCTATTTCCAAAAAGACTGCGAGCCCGATAGTGACTCATTGCTCGGTCTCTGAGCATCTGCGCTTCCGCAAGCAAAGATGGAGGCAAAGCTGCCAAAACTGCTTCTGAA
>OVAN01008240.1:0-18453 GCA_900406275.1 Anastatica hierochuntica | reverse complement strand
AATGAATTCCCTGAGAATACCCTATGCCTAGCGTCTTCCCCGAATCGTTTTTCAACCCGTTTTTACTAGCTTTCTTTCTTGATTTCGAATTTAGTTTCATTCTTCCAAAAATACTTTTCCGCCTTAGCCCGTATTTGATTCAATAGTTCTTTGCACACTTTGGTCCTTGTGGATTTCGATACCCGAACCACTGCAACGTACTTAACTGTACGTTTGCAGTGATTTCTTGGGTGAAAACCTGAGCCATCAATGAACAATATGTAGTATGCTAATTTTTCTTTCTTTCAGGATGACGTGAACAATAGAATCCGTCATTGCTTGAGCTATGTTGAAGGTGATGAAGATGAGTGTGCAGTTTTGTGCAGGCGCAAACAAGTGAAACCTCTGGAATAGTTATTAGGTACATGTAAGAGCGTTTTATGTGTATTTGCTCATTTTCTCTAACATTTGGGATGATGAAAACAAAACTAAGGAGGCATATTACATTGTTTGTACTCACCATTAGAACACGTTTTCTTCTTGTTGTATTCCAAATTGAAAATTCGACGGTAATATATTAAGAGTTATGTGTTATGTATAATTATGAGTAAGCTCGTTTGTTTATGGGGCAGAGAGGTCCATTTTTCTTACCGTAGCTGCTGCAATGATAAGTGTGAAGGAAAAATGAAATGTATGGTTGTAGGAGACAAGGAAAGACTTTTAAAAGTCTCACAGCTTGAAAATCTAGACAACGGTTATATGATGCATCTTGTGTCCATTGAGATGAACACTTCTTCTTCTTGAATGTTCGATATTAATTATATGAAGAGATACTAAGTTCTACAAAATGTGGAAGCAACAAAGACCAATTTATAGCGAAAACAGGGGCTCAAAAGCACATGTACACTTTGACAGGAGCTACATTCCAAAATCAGAAATAGAGTGGTAATGAATCTCGTTTTGATCCTTAACCATTGCTTCTCACGACCTTGCATACCTCCTCCTTAGGCTCTTTCCTACTTCTCTTGCTCTTCTTCTGCGTAGTATAGAAAAGCCCAAGTGCAACCCCGGTCGCAAAAGTTTCTGTCTAGCCACTTGAATAAGAAGGGATATATACAGCGACGTCCACATCTATCACACACTGGTCTAAAGTTGCCATTGTTATATCCAATATCAACATTTTCACCTAGTAGTCTGATGATATGTTTTGGCTTCATGTATATATCTTTTCCAAATAAACATGAAAGATGAATAGTCACTTGACAAGAGTTACATGTGTAGAACCAGTCTGTTGCATCTAGTTTCTTTTCACAGACCTCACACCAGTACTGGAGATCAGCTGTCTTTTTTTCTCCGCAGCAAAGAGTAAGTGGATGTTTATCATGCTTGTAGTAAGCCACCCTAGGCGAAGTAGCACATCTAACACCCAAAAAGAGCTCGCATTCAATGCATTCTAAGTACATTTCAGAGCACTCACTATATTGGCAACCCATGCATTCACCTTTAGTCAAATTAAAGAAGAGAGGATGCTCATGTAACTCAAGCATTGAAGGATCAGGAAGTGAAGCACACCTGACGTCTAGTTGAAAGTCACAATCTTTATCATTGCATTTGTAGACGAAACCACAACTAAGCCGTTTACATCCGTTGCACTTACAGTAACCTTTGTAAAAGTTATCAGGTCTGAGTTCGCAAGGATTAAGAGAGAATGGATGTAAGAGGGTGAGTGAGTGTTTGTGTAGCGGATGATTTTTTTTGCGAGGAAGACCTGCACATGTTTCGTGAAGGACAAAATCGCATTGGATACAGCTGTAGAATCGATCTGAAACCGTAATCCCAAGGGTGCAAGCTTGGCAAAACTTGTTTTCATGATTTCTATGGTCGCCATTGGCATCAAGTCTTAGATAATGATTCTCATGGCTGAAATGTTGTATTGTCTCTTCATCAATCCTCACAAATGGCTCAATATCTTCGTCTTCTTCCTCTTCAGGCACGCTTTCAAGATCTTTTCCATCCCACACTTCCTTCCTTGTTGCACATTGTGAATGGGCAACATAGTGGCATCCCTTGTTGCAGGAGTAGTGCCCGTAGTTGACGTCGACGGATCTACGACAAACTCCGCAAGAGAGATGATCAACCGAAGGAACCGTTGAGGGAGTAAAAGAGAGACGATGTGGGTGGCGGGTGATCTTAATGACACGAGGTAAGTAGATGCACGATCTATGGACCAAGTAGTTACAGAGTAGACAAGAGTAGACTTGACTTAAAGCAGAGGCAAGAGAGAAGCCACAAGCATCACATGGAAAAGGGACTAGTCTAGGAAAGAGGGTAAGAGTGTGATCATGGCTTTTTGGGTGTTCAATACTAAGAGGTGGTTTATTCATTGCACAAGAGGCATGTAGGTTGAAACTGCAGATAGAACAATGATAGTACGCGCCATCAACAAGATTTTTCTGACAATATTTGCATTTTTGATGATTTTCATCTGAACCATAGTCTTCTGTATCCGAATCCGTGGAGGAAGAACTATAATATATAGGGTAACAACCATTGTCAAAACGTTCTGAGAAGGTGAGGGTGAGAGGGTGGAGGAGGTGAAAAGGGTGTCTGATCTCGGGAGGAAGATAATGACAACCTCTGTGAAACTCCAAATCACAAGTAGCACAATAGTAATAATACTTTTTCTCTTGCAAGTGTTCTCTGCATTGGCAGGAGAAGCAAATAGAGAGTGGTGGATCATATCTTTGACAAAGCTTGTGAGGGTTAGCTGCTGGATCCGACAGAGGACATTGAGGTTCAGTTTGAGGGAAAAAAATTTCTCTCTTCATGGTTTGGTTAGATAAATTGGCTTTAGTGGAGGATCATAATCTCACTTTGTTAACTTAATTACATACTTATTATGCTTTGGTGTATTAATAAAAAAAATAATATAAAGTCTCGATCCATAAACATCGCTGAGATAAATTTTAAATTTTGTGACAGCTAGCTCCCCTGACAATTTGATGCTCATTACTGATTTTCTTCCTTCTTCTTCTTTGGATTTATAACAGGCGGTTATAATTTCTGGTTTGATCCACCTCCACTGAGTTTTGCTTTTTTCCGATATTAAGTTGAATCAATCCTCCAATATGGTTTTTTCTGTTTGGTTACGAAGTTCTTCCATCTATATACATCGATTCCTTTGATATAATTCCCGATTCAAATAGGGATGGAGACTCGTGTTTTTATCTATTTTCCTACTCCTTTCGTTCTTAAAAGATTTAATTTTCTATTTTCATATCGGTTAAAAAGCAATTAATACATGTATTATTCCTTTTACACTAAACACTTCCACATATTCGTAAATCAATAGCATTTCAACAAATTTAAATATTATCAATTAACTAGGGTTAACTGTCGAAAACATTTTAGCCTGGTGGTCAAGTCTCCGGATTCAATCCTCATGCGATCTTCCTCCACCACATAGTGGAAGGAATATGTCGATCTTGTATAAAGTGATGTATATTGTAACTAAAATCTTATGAGAGTCTTGATTTTCATCTTGATCGATCTTGTGATCTCACCATTCCCCTCCTGCAAGCTCATACGTGGAAACACGTATGAGATTGGACAAAATCTTAACAATCAGCGTTATACCCGGCCATTGAGTCATCATGAAATTTATATCTCGTCGGTGTCAATCGGCTGCAACATCCGGCCTTCGGATCAATAACGACGTTTATATCCGATCGGAGGGTCAACTCAATGAAAAATGCACATCGCATATTTGTGTTTCTCCATAATCTTCATCATCACCGTTGGATTTCCGTATATATCTGACGGGTCAGAGTTCATCATCGCTGGATCATCATCGTATTGGATCGAATTATCAAAATTGAATGAGAACGCGCCCATCTACAAGCTCATGCTCATAATTCACATCGATCTCTTTTGACTTTCACATTCTTCACGTAGTAAAGAAGCATGCAAAAAAAATTTCTTGTTTTTTTTGTTTTCTTATTTTTGTTTTACCTGTTTTTTCGAAAAATAAATAAAATAAAAGATTAGAATTTGAATAAAAGATTAAAAAAACGAGAAAACAGAAGCAACTCACGTATTCACTCTTTTTTTGTGTAGCGACTAATAGAATAGATATCCAATGCGGAAAAAAAAATGATAGAGATCGTCCAAGGAAAAGAAGATTATGTATAAATATAAAACTATAGAAGACGTTTTTCATAATTTTGGAAGCAAAAACTTTTACCCATAGGATTAGATCAATGCTCTGATACCATGATGAGTTTGATGAGAGAAAAGCAAAAAATGTTTATGAAGAATTATAATAAACTCTCATAAGATTTTAGTTACAATATACATCACTTTATATAGAGAAATATCTAGATCTAATTTCCTAAATTAAGATCTATATAATAAAAGATGAAGGGAGCTCTCCATGGGGTGACACCTCATCATTTGACAATTAAGTAGAGTTCTTTAAAACAAAACATTAAAATTAGATTTGTTACATTCATTTGGTGTTTGAATAGTTCTTCAATTTTTTTATTGACTTTTCTTCTTCATAAATTATAATAATTAACATGACAACTTCACAAAAATTATTTTGTAAATAGAATTAAATAATGTAAAATAAAATAATATTATACTTATATGAAGATTGATTATATTCCATAACCATTTCAATTTCCGAGGGAGAAGAAGAGTTATTAATAGAGACAATAAAAAAATCTAAATTTAGAATAAATAACTCATCAACAAGAGAATTTAAAATCTTTGAAGTTACACTACAATTCATTTTAAAATAGGTCAACAAGATTAAAATTAGAAATACATAAGGCATAAACAATATTTGAGAAACGATATGGAAAAATTATTTTAAAAAAAACAAAGAAAAATATGCAAAGAAACAATATAGAAGATGATAAAAATAAAGAGGAAAATAAAGGGAAAAAAGGGGAAAAACGGAAAAAAAAATGTAAGGCATTAAAAAATGATTAACTTTAGAACAAATACGTGTAAAATAAAAACTAAAACCATATATTAAAAAGTTTTAAATTTTATACGAATGAAGTTATGATGAAAGAATAAAATAAGGAATAAGTCATTAGTAGATAATTAATAAATGAAAATTAGTATAATCAAGAATATAAAATACAAAGAAAAATGTAGTTCAATATTAATTTATAGACTAAAATTTTAATATTATATTATATCTCACTAATCTCATCAATAACAAAAATCTATGAAAGAAGACTCGCGCATAGTGCGGATTATTTCGTAGTAAAAAATAAAGTCAAAACTAAAAAGACATTGAAGAGAAAGATTAAAAAAGGTCTCTAGGTTTAACAAAATAACAACATACAAACATACAGAGATAACAAAGGGTTCAAACGTACCAACCGAACAAGTTTTTAGAGGTTTCACAATTTTGTAATTGTGACCTAACTAGATCACACTGTGTCTTCACGAAACAGGGATAAGATATTAAAGCAACCCTAATCCTAACTCTAACATTTCCCTCAATTAGAATAATAGCTTCATCCATTTTGAAATCGGAAAGAATGAACAGTAAATTCACTTGCCCTCGTTAAGAGCTAGAGAAAAATCCTTTGAAATTGAGGCTAAGGCAATGATTTTAAGGTCAAGCTTAAATTTCACCTCAAATTTAAAGTGATCCACCAACATCTTTTTTAATTGGGATTAGAAAACAACGTGGGAGGAGTAACTGCCACTTCATTCGTGGTAGTTGACCCAACCATTGGTTTGAGCAAACCAATAGTTAGGTAAGGGTTGGACAATTTGTAGACGACAAACATTGTTGCTGGCCCGAAAATCATAAATATAATTGCAGCACCCACAACCAACACCACTACCCACACCCATATATTAGTGCCTCTTAGAGGAGGCGGTGGGATGCGGGAATGGGTGGATGTGGGAGAGGATGGGTTTGAGGGTGTTGTGAGGGGAGAGAGAGGTGGTGTAGTGAAGGAAGGGGATGTATTCATTATGAGAAGAACGAAGAATAGTTTTCAGAGAGAAAAGAAGGGTGGGAAAGTGAGAGAAACTTGAATTATTTTATAACGGAGAAGTTACCTTATACATTTTCTAAAATTTTTGCCGAAATTTAAAACAATTAATATACATACATACACACACATATATATATATATATATATCTCTTTTTTAGGAATATATTTTATATATTATAATGTGTGGGAGAACGCATGCATGAAAGAGATGTGTACCATACCATATACGTTAAAGATTCGTTATACGGCTTTCCAAAAAATTTTTGCCTCAAATAACAAACAATTTTTTTTAATTATTGAAGACCAATTTGATTTTTAGTTTTGTTTTTATCCAAAAAGAAAAGTTGAACTTTTAAAAAAAATTATTTAAAAAGAAAAACAGAGAAAGCATGCAAAGAGCAGTTACTTTATAAGTAAAAAAACAAAGAGAACACATGCAAAAATCTTACCATATACGTAAAAAACTTAACATATTTTATATTATATAATGTGTGGTATTCAATATTTGATTGCAATATTTTATATATAAGTATATTTTATACACATTTTCTGTATAAACAAAGAGAACGCATTCAAATATTATATATATAAATATATGGACACTTTATACCTTTATGACCATCTTCGTAATCCCAAAGCAACACCATAAATTGCCTCTTGTGTTTTTTTTACATTGTGCGGTAGATTTAATAACTACGCGGCGGTTCTTGGTCCGAAAAAGTGGTTACATTTTAAAAATTCTTTGGCTCCAAAAATATTCTTAGGGTCAATTGTTACTAGGAAGTCCTAGGTACGCATTTTTAGAGCAATGGAAAAACTTTGGATTTTAGTTTTCATGAGAGAATTTTAAATACCAAAACCGATTGTGAACTACGACAAAGACCTGGTTTGGTATCCTTTGCAATATTTAGAGCATATGAAGGTGGGGGTATCATTACTCATTACGGCAAAGAAATTTTTTAGGATTGTAGAGAAGATAGAGTTTACTTTTCACATGGTGGTAAAGAACCATTCAAGTTAGAGTATACCTCTATCCTCTTTGTATTAATTTATTACCTCTATCTTATATTATTAAGGAATAAAATCACATTTTGTTGTCTACGTAATTGACTATTGATGGATATAATTGTGTTTGTTAAGAGCAAAACCTTTTCAAAGTTTTCCTTTTTCTTCTTCTCCCATGACTATGATAAGTACATCACTGACGTCAAGCAGAAACTCGAGAGAGCTTAACGTCATAATTATGAATATTTTGTCTGTGCAATTGAAAATAAATACTCTAGTAAACATAAATTGTTAATAATATATTTTTACATAATGGTAAATTTTCTATTTTAAGATATTAACATATTCCCTTAATATTTTCATATCTTGATCTTTATCTTGGACATCTCATGATCTCACAATACCCTCCCGCAAGCTTATTCGTGGAAACACGTATGAGATCGGACAAATATTAAAAATCGGCGTTATACCCGGCCGTCGGGTCATCATGACGTTTATACCTCGTCAGGGTCAAATCGGTTGCAACATCGGATCGTCGGATCAATAACGAAGTTTATACCCAGTCGGATGGTCAATTCAGTGGAAAATACACATCGCGTATTTGTGTATCTCCATAATCTTCATCGTCACTGTTGGATTTCCGTATATATCCGTCAGATCAAAGTTCATCATCGCTGAATCAGCATCGTACTGAGTCAAATTATCAAAACTAAATGAGAATGAGCCCATCTACAAGCTCATGCTCATAATTCACATCGATTTCTTTTGACTTTCACATTCTTCACATAGTCGAGAAGCATGCGACTTTTTTCTTTTGTTCTTTTATTTTTCTGTTTTTTCAAGAATAAATAAAATAAAAGATTAGAATTTGAAAAAAAAAGATAAAAAAACGAGCAAACAAAAGCAACTCACGTAGTCACTCTTTTTTGTGTAACGACTAATAGAATAAGTTTCAAACGCGAAAGAAGAAACGATGGAAATCGGCCAAGGAAAAGAAAATTAAGAATAAATAGAAAATTATAGAAGACGTTTTTTCATAATCTTGGAAGCAAAAACTTAAACCCATAGGACTTGATCAATGCTCTGATACCATGATGAGTTTGATGAGAGCAAAACACAAATGATATTTAGGAAGAATTATAATACTCTCATAAAGTTGTAGTTACAATATACATTACTTTATATAGAGAAATATCTATATTTAATTTTCTAAAAGAAGATAAACATAAATGTTAATAATATATTTTTACATAATGATAAATTTCCTAGCGAAAAAAAGAATAAATTTTCTATTCTAAGATATTAACATATTCTCTTAATATTTTCTATATCTTGATTTTCATCTTGGTCAATCTCTTGAACTCGCATATATATATTCATTTTAAATATATAAATTCATTTTTATTTTTAATTATTATTAGTGTATATAGCATTTTGGTCATGTGGAGGAAACACTCTAAACATCTCCATTTTTAAATAATCAAATGACTTGCAGGCTTGCAGCAACGAATGGTGAAGTCACCAACACTTCCTCTTTATAGTGTGATGGTCTTATTAACCTCACGATCAGTCAAAAATAAAATTTTAGGCCAACTCCAACACATCGGTAAAACCTCATAATAGCGTGAGAAATAAAGTTTTCTCTCTCTAACCATACGGTATAACCGACGGTATTATGGTGCGATTCTTTTTTCTGCTACAGTGTCACACTATATTTAGTGTGACACTGTAGCGACGACAAATGTGTGTTTTTTTTCTTTCTTTTTTCTTTTTCAATGTTAAAAGCATTTTGTTTCAAAAAATTTTAAACCATACTAGATTATATATGAACTACATTATTAGTTTATGATAATGAGATTAGACTTTCAAATAAAAAAATTAATATATCATAATTATTCTGTATAACTTTCAATTTTAAAATTTATATGAAATATTAGTTTATAAAATATTTATAAAGTTCACCGAAAAAAAGATTTAAAAAAATAAATTGAAAATGCATAATTAAATTTAACGATATGTTACAAAATTAAAACCAAATAAACATAAAAGTGCATACAATAAGATAATTTTAAAAAACATGAGATAAATTTTGAATAACAATATAATAGTCTAAGCTCCACTGAGGTAATTATAATACGGAGTAAACTCTTCGTCACTTGGTGATATTTGATTTTCACTGTGAATTTGTTCTCCTTGAGGTTGTTCACCTTGACCTTGATCTCCGTGAGCTTGAGATACTCGATATTGAGATCATGATATTGGTGTTGAGAATCTTCTCTGTGTTCTTCAGATTGGCTTGTTTGTGCTCTTTCCCTCATAATTCTTTTTCTCTCACTTACAATATACGAACGAGACGCTGGATCAGATATAGAACTCAAATCTGCAAACATTAATATATTCTCTTGTTTCATTTTTGCTACCTCGATCTTTTGTCTCTGAATTTCATTTATTTCAGATGTACCTTTAGCAATAGCTTTAATAAGTTTATCATTCCGCTCCATCAATTTTTTAAACTGCTCTTCAGATTGTTGTTTCCTCTTAGCTTTTTTCAAACCCATTGGTCTTGAACATAAATTACAAGTGGCTCCTTCAGAATTCATATTTAGGTCAAACGAATTTATACCAGGGGATGGCGAAGACTAGAGATCAATTGAAAATGATGGACATGACATAACATTGCCACCTTCTTCTTGAAATGCACTGGGTGCATTAGAGTTGTTGTTTGTAAATTTCTCTATTCCTTTAAGGATAGGCCAGACATGCTCGAATTTGAATCCTCTCTTGTATTTGACATCTTGTGTTAATAACATCTTCGCTTGGATCAACTGAATAAATAAGTACAATAAACTCATTAAAAATATAATAAATAAATATTAAACAATTAGCATAAATACTTACAATGTCTTGTTCTGAAGCACCGCTAGGATTCTTATTTTCAATTTTGTTAACGCATCCTCTCAACTTGGAGACAGCAGATAGAATTGTCGTCATTCGGGTTTGTAGAGATCTTCTTGGTCTTGGTTGATGCTTGAAAATTTCGAATTTTTTATATTCAGTTTCGACTCTTGTCAAAAACTGATGCTTCGATTGGTTTATTCCTATGATTGGATTTTGAGAAACGTCAAGATATACATGACATAAGTGTATATATCCTTCAATAGAATATGACAAAGAGCGACTTAAAGTCATTTTTGAGCAAATATTGATGATAAAAAAATGAGTTGAAGATGTATGATCAATGAAGAGTAGTATACGTTTAAATAGAGAAGTAAAGTAGTGTGATAATGGAGATAAGCATTGAAATGACTAGTTAATGCAACAATTAGATTTTGGTCTAAGAAATTAAACGACTTAGATTCGTCCATCTTTTTCTGATAGAGTGATAATGGAGATAAGGATTGAAGAGACTACTCAATGCAACAGTTAGATTTTGGTCTAAAAATTAAACGGCTTAGATTGGTTCTTCTTCTTTTGATAGAGTGATGTGATCATGGCCAACGCCCATGAGGTCTCATGGCATGCGGATGAACAACTTGAACCTAAGGAACCCGAAGCCGACGAGCAGCTGGATCCCGAAGACGCCTTAGGCGAATCATCCGGTCCAATGACCCGATTCAAGACGAAGCAGCTCAACCATGCCATCGACGAACTTACCCGACAAGATCGGGCAGCTTCGTGAGTGCTTATTCGATCACGTTGATCGTGAGTTAAGCCTCCAAAAGCCGTTATTAATGGAGGTGTCGGGGCTTGTGCTCTTTTTCCCTTTTCTCGGTTTTGTCCCATCGGGTTTTCCGAGAAAGGTTTTTAACGAGGCAAGTCCCGAAACTATTTTCCCGAGCCCATTAGTGACAACGGCCCCCAAAGACGGAAACTAATAAATGCGCCGCCCAAAGTATTTGGGAGGATGGTAGTTAGTAGTTTTTTATTAAGTACTTTTGCATTTAATGTTTTTCATTTATGGAGGGTGTTTTCTACCTAACTCATTTTCTATATAAGGAGCACCTCTCCTCATTTGTAATTCATCCAACTTTCTATAAACTTTCTCTCTCTTTTGTTTCTCTCTCTAGAGTTCAAAAGAAACTTAGTGCTTTAGAAATTTCTTCCTTAGCAAATCTAAGACGAAAGTCCGAGAGCATCCCGCAACTCTTCGGAAGTTTCACTCAATCCACGCATCATCGTTCGGGTTCATCCTCTCGCCGTCACGATTACTTCGTGTTCAGATTCTTCCGAGAGTTGACCGTTCGGCCTCTGCATCGTTACCACTCATCCGAACGTCCGTTCCACATCCGAACGTCCGTTCCTCCACATATCCGACCGTCCGTGCACCACATCCGAACGTGTACAACCTTTAAACCGTTCAAGTCTTCCGCTACAATCCTTTCAACCATCAAGACGAGAAGCGCATCCTAGGAGCCGATCCGTCGTCCCGACGAGGATCACATCAAGTGGTATCAGAGCACTTCTCGTCAGGTTGTTTCTTTCCAAACTACATTTTCCGTTTAATTTTCAAAATTTCACTAAGTATAATGAATTTCTTTTAAGTTTTCGTGAGCATTGTTACTCGGATTTTTCGTGTTTTTCTTTACAGGTACCATGTCCGAGACAAGCGATAATCAATCGCTTATCGCCGCCATCACGGCTAACATGGCCAAAATGATAGACGAGAAGCAGGACGAGAAACTCGACCAAAAGTTTTTAGCTTTCAAAGAAGAAATCGGACATTCTGAACACAGCGGATCCGACCGCCGGCCACTAAATCGCACTGCAGCCGAGTACTATAGTCACTCGTCCAATGCTAAACGAAATCAGAGAAGGCACCGCGACCGAGACCGAGACGAACGCCTACAGCGCAACAACTTCTTCGGATTAAAGCTCCAACTCCCTTCGTTCAAAGGAACGAACGATCCCGAAGAATACTTAGAATGAGAGAAAAATGTCGAGATCGTCTTTAACTGTGGGGAATACACGGAAGACGAACGAGTAAAGCTTGCCCTAACCGAGTTCAAAGACTATGCTCTAAGTTGGTGGGATCAACTCGTCACCACCCGAAGACGAATCGGAGATAATCCCGTTGAGACGTGGAATCAAATGAAGATCTTAATGANGAGAAGGCGTTTCGCCCCGAGCCACTATCACCGAGAACTACACTTCCGGCTAAGGAATCTTGCCCAAGGAACCCGGTCTGTTGAAGAATATTATAAGGAGTTGGAGACAGTTATGCTTCGGGCCGATATCCAAGAAGATTCTGAAGCGACTATATCCTGATTCATGGGCGGCCTTAACTGAAAATCATCGATCATCTCGAAGTCCAGCATTACGTGGAACTTGAAGAGTTAATCCACAAGGCGGTAATGTTCGAGAAGCAGCCGAGCTACGACGCCCGAAAACCGAGCTATCATAAGGACGAATGACCCGAGTACCCGAAGGAAGAATTCAAGCCGATCCTCAAGCCGATCCTCAAGCCGAAGCCCAAATAACTTGACCCAAAAGGAAAGGGCAAGTTACGATCACGAGACATCAAGTGCTACCAGTGTCATGGACTTGGGCACTAGGCTAGCGAGTGTTCCAACCGAAGGGTCATGATCCTCAAGACAACGGCGAATTCGTATCCGACGAAGAGAAACCTAAAGAAGACTCTTCCGGCCACAAACCCGCTATGAAAGGCGAACTATTAGTCACCATGCGGAAACTAAGCCTTATGACCGCCAGTAGAGACAACGAGCAACGAGAGAACCTATTCCATTTCCGATGCCTCGTCAAAGACAAAGTTTGTAGTCTCATCATTGACGGAGGAAGCTGCACCAATGTTGCCAGTGAAACGATGGTTCGAAAGCTAGGATTGGAGATCCTAACACACTAGAAGCTGTACAAACTGCAATGGCTCAACGAACATGGCAAGATACTCGTCAATCATCAAGTCCAAGTTCCCTTATCAATCGGGAAATATGAAGACGAAATCCTTTGCGACGTTTTACCCATGGACGCAAGCCATATTCTAGTCTGAAGGCCTTGGCAAACCGATCGTCAAGTTACTCACGATGGTTTCACTAACCGTCAAACCTTTGAGTTTAAGGGCCGAAAGACCGTCTTACTTCCAATGACGCCTCAGTAAGTCTACAAAGACCAAATGGCCTTGAGAAAGAAGAAGAACATCGAGCCCCCGTCTACTTCCGCATCCAAACTTACGAAAAGCAACAAGCTTAATGAGCCGAATGAAAGTCACGACCAACCCTTACTCTTTATGATTAAAGAGCCAGAATTCCATGAAGATGCAACCAAAGGATGCCTCGAAAGCTTACCGGACAAAATTCGACTTCAACCGTCTCCAAAGCAAAGGACTCGAGGTAACTATCTCGACTCTAAGATTAGGATGAAGCCTAATTTTCTTTCTTTGGGCACAAGCCGACCTATCTTCAAAGAGAATCTGTCCGAAAGGAAAGATTACTATGAAAATCCGAGCATTCCCAAGGAATTCTTGGCCGAATTGACGCCACAACCACCGAATCACGAAAGCTGTCCAGAAAATAGTTTTGACATGCTAGCACTCTGGGAAGCATATCTCTCCGACCAGAAAGAGTTAAGCCACGAACTCAATTGTTATGGAAAGCTGACACATCGTAGCATCACGGCAAGCTAGAGTCAATGCCACAGATACTCTGACCCGAAAGATATGGATTTTACAATCCGAGCAAATCTGGATTTTCGCAATCTGGACATATGCGCACTTCAAAGGCTTTTCCAACCAGACCCGAAGGAATCAAGGTATGATCTAACATGTTCTAGATTTGTAAGCCATCAAGGAATGACCACGAACCAGTTTCACGCCAAGATCATTTTGGAGCTAAAAGTTATCAACTCTACAAGCCGATCGTTCGTACACTCGCCCGACTTTGAACTTTCCAAGTCCGGGACAACGCAAGCATACATATGGCAACCCAGAAATTTTGAACGAGCTAAGGTAAGTTTCCGTGAACTTAACAAATTCCTTATTCTTCATCACGAAGATATGATTCGCTTGTCTTTGCCTTAAGCGCCCAATGCAGGTTTCAAAACAATTATGAAGCGCACGGGAGGAATCCGAATGAAAGACGAAGACAACCGAACCAAGCCACCTAATTTGGACAAGGATAATCATCAAGCCGTCAACTACTTTCAGCCAAAAAATGAAGCACCATCCGAATCAAAGCTCAAACCGAATCCGAGCATGAACAATTTCGGGATAAGACTTTTGATTTACGATTGTTCCATTTGTTCTATTTTTCCCTTTGTAGGATTCACTGGTTTAAAGAGAGCTTCAAGAGAATCCAAGCTCATACCGAGCATGGACGAGCCATTCAAGATCACAAAGAAAATCAACGAAAATGCCAACGAACTCGTTCTTCAATGTAAGTATACAATGAGTACGGATTTTGACGTTACTAACTTACTCCCTTTTCGTGTAGAATTTTCCGACGATTCCGATTTGATGACAAACCGTTTTTAACTGGGAGGGGATGATGTGATCATGGCCAACGCCCATGAGGTCTCATGGCACGCGGACGAACAACTTGAACCTGAGGAACCTGAAGCCGACGAGCAGCTGGATCCCGAAGATGCCTTAGGCGAATCATCCAGTCCAATGACCCGATCCAAGACGAAGCAACTCAACCGTGCCATTGACGAACTTATCCGACAAGATCCGGGCAGCTTCGTGAGTGCTTATCCGATCACGTTGATTATGAGTTAAGCCTCTGAAAGCTGTCTTTAATGGAGGTGTCGGGGCTTGTGCTCTTTTTCCCTTCTCTCGGTTTTGTCCCACCGGGTTTTCCGAGAAAGGTTTTTAACGAGGCAAGTCCCGAGATATTTTCCCGAGCCCATTAGTGACAACGACCCCTGAAGACGGAAGCTAATAAATGTGCCGCCCAAAGTAGTTGGGAGGATAGTAGTTAGTAGTTTTTCATTAAGTATTTTTGCATTTAATGTTTTTCATTTATGGATGGTGCTTCCTACCTAACTCCTTTTCTATATAAGGAGCACCTCTCCTCATTTTTAATTCATCCAACTTTCTATAAACTTTCTCTCTCTTTTGTTTCTGTCTCTAGAGTTCAAAAGAAACTTAGTGCTTTAGGAATTTCTTCCTTAGCAAATCTAAGCCGAAAGTCCGAGAGCATCCCGCAACTCTTCGGAAGTGTCACTCAATCCACGCATCATCGTTCGGGTTCATCCTCTCGTCGTCACGATTACTTCGTGTTCGGATTCTTCCGAGAGTTAACCGTTCGACCTCTGCATCGTTACCACTCATCCGAACATCCGTTCCCCATCCGAACGTCCGTTCCTCCACATATTCGACCGTTCGTGCACCACATCCGAACATGTACAACCTTAAACCGTTCAAGTCTTTCGCTACAATCCTTTCAACCATCAAGACGAGAAGCGCATCCTAGAAGCCGGTCCTTCGTCCCGACGAGGATCACATCATAAAGTGATAATGAGATAAGGATTGAAGTGACTACTCAATGCAACAGTTAGATTTTGGTCTAAGAAATTAAACGGCTTAGATTGGTTCGTCTTCTTCTGTTAGAGTGATAATGGGATAAGGATTGAAGTAACTACTCAATGCAACGGTTAGATTTTGGTCTAAGAAATTAAACGGCTTATATTGGTTTGTCTTCTTCAAATTATTGTTTAATGGAGATAGGGATTGAATTGCCAACAAAATGTGTATAATGTTTCGAAAATAATATCATACTCTTCCATTTGTTCTCATAAAAGATGAATTTCAAATACGATAGTTCATCTCATATTCCGTCTTTGTCTTCTTCTTCTTCAGATAATGATTATTATGATGATATAGACAAACAAGTAGTATGTCAAACTACTGCAAACAATAATTTTTTCATCACTTAACACCTTAGTAACAAAGGATCCCATGGCAGATCTATTCCTTGTCATATAGTTATCAACCGTGACCGAGAGAATGCTTCTCAGAATCTCTTCAATGATTATTTTGCTGAGGAGCCTTTATTTCCATAGATGATGTTTCGACGAAGATTTCGGATGAGTCGTCCTTTGTTTCTTTATATTTATGAGGCCATACAAAGACATGATAACTACTTTATCCAACGAAGAGATGCTGCCGGTAAACTCGGGTTGTCTGGATTGCAAAAATTAACTGTTGTATTTCGAACGTTGGCATACGGTGTACCTGCATATTCCACCGATGAGTATATCAAAATAGGAGAATCTACTACTCTCGAAAGTTTGAAGCGATTTTGCCGATCAATTGTTGAGATATTTGGGGGTCGTTATCTTCGATCACCCGACTCTAATGATGTTGCAAGACTACTCCATATTGGTGAACGTCGAGGATTTCCAGGTATGTTGGATAGTTTAGATTGTATGCATTGGAAATGGAAAAACTGCTCAACTGCTTGGGGAGGATAATAAGTTGGTCATCGTGGATCTCCTACTATTATTTTAGAGGTTGTAGCTGATTATGATCTTTGGATTTGGCATGCATATTTTGGTCTACCAGGATCTAATAATGACATTAATGTGCTAGAGGCATCTCATCTTTTTGCTAACCTAGCTGAAGATACTGCTCCACCGGCTAATGATGTTATAAATGGGAAAACTTATAATATGGGTTACTATCTAGCTGACAGTATATATCCAAAATGGTTCACTCTTGTCCAAACAATCCACGATCCGCAGGGTCCCAAAAAGAAGCTATTTGCAATGAAACAACATTCGTGTAGAAAAGATGTGGATCGTGCATTTGGAGTATTACAATCAAGATTTGTAATTGTGGTCGGACCTTCGTGCTTATGGAATAAGAAAGTATTACATGATATAATGACAACTTGTATCTTAATGTACAACATGATTATAGAGGACGAATGTGATGCTAATGCACCGATTGTAAAACAAACTGAAGTACCAAGTGCAGAAGTTGAGATGACAGGTGCTGATGATGTTTGTTTTCAAGAATTTTGAGCTCTTCACAAAAAAATTAAGGATCGAGAAGCTCATTTTGAACTTAGAAATGCATTGATTGAACATTTGTGGATTGAATATAGTAATTCTGAAAATTATTGTAATTTAATTTATCTGTTTTATGTGTTTTTTTTTAAATTATTGAACGTAATGTATTTAAAATAATTTTTATTGTAACAGTATTTTATTTAATATATTTTTATTTGAAATATAAATCTTATTTTATAATTAGAACATAACTAACATGTATCAAAACTATTAAATAATCAAAAAATATTTAAATTTAATAATATAATAATAATAAATATTTTTTTTAGTGTAAATTTTAGTGTGATGGTTGAAAAAAGAAATAGTGTTTGGTGCTAAAATTATATTAAAATGGTGTAATTTTGACACCATTTTAATGTTTTTCCTTGGAGATGCCCTTAGAAATCATCAAGTGAAATAAGTTGACCATCATCCTATGAATTTGGCGCTATACTTATCCCATTTTTTATGTGGGAGCGTATATGCACAAGTTTCGCAAGAGTTTTGTTGTAACTTCACATATATAGCCGGTGACAATCAGAGGCTATTGTAGTATTATGAATAATCTCTTTTTATTTTGTCCTAACAGTTTGGCGTTAGATGGAAGAAATATTAAAAAAACTTGAGAGATACCGGAGACAATACACCAGTGGATCAACTCGAGGCACTGAAGAAAAAAATACAAGAGTTTCTAAAAGCTAGGAGAAATGAGAATCCAGCCGGAGGAGGCGATCCAGAAGTTGCTACAAAAACGCAAACATTAAAAGAACATATGGAAGGGTACGCCAAGTATCTAGAAGAGGATGCTCAGAGGCTAATCCAATCTGAGCTGGAAGACGAGACTCTTAGGGATGGAAATTCGCATTGACGACTATCGGGTGAGCCAAGCCACGATTCCAAACCCAAGTGCCAAGGATGTAATCGTTGGAGACTCCTCTTGTGAACAGGAATCCTGACTCCCAAACCCCACCAAGAGACAATGAACAGATGGTACAAATAAATACCTTAGGAGTAGCTCGTACAAACGTGCTAGCCAGGAGAGAATAGGACGAGCCCCTGGAAAAATAGACCAGAGTGCAGCCCATAGTCAGTCGAAACTGCTACCTGGAGGCAAAATTTTCCAATAATTTTGAGGTGGTCCTGATGTAATCCTGGGGGATCAGGATCAGACTCCTAGACCGTCACTTCACCGTTGGTTATTGGAGAGCTGGTGCGGAAGACTTTGGATTGAAAGGGGGTGAAATGGAGATGATTCGAAAGTGATATGGATGTGGGAGATGCGAGAAACGAGCAGGTGGAAAGATGTAGAGGCTGATACAGTTAACTCTCGGAAAGGTCCGAACACGAAAGATCGTGGCGGTGAGAGGATAAACCCGAACAGCGATGCATAGATTGATTGAAACTTCTGAGAGTTGCGGAAAGCTCTCGGACTTTCGGCTTA
>OVAN01008239.1:0-18457 GCA_900406275.1 Anastatica hierochuntica | reverse complement strand
TTTGTTTAAATGTCTGAAAGAATCTTAGATGAGCAATTCTTCTTAAGCCAAAGGAAGTAGATGTTTAAGTGAATTGTGAACATATTGAACCTGTTAATAATGCATGATTAGAAATCGAGGGTCAACAGATGTTAGTCTCGAGATTTCTAATGCATAGGGCGCTGATACTATGGAAGTAGATCAGTTCTACATTAGTGTTTGAGTTTAAGACGATTTATAACTTGTTCCCTAGTCTAAAATTTGAATTAACAATGAATCTTTTCCCTGAGAATACCCGATGCCCAACACTTCTTTGATTGATTTACAATCCTTTTGTTGCTGCCTGCTTTCTTTGTTCTTTAGATGTCGATATTTTCATCATCTACAAAACTTCTTTTTAGCTTTAGCCCGTTGTTTGATTCTACATTCTTCGTGCTACCTTTGGTCTCTGTGGATTCGATCCCGAACCACTACAACGTACATCTTTGCTCTTGCATTGTTATCTCGGGCAAAAACTTGAGCTATCAACTACAACTATGCTGACTCCTTTGATAGTCTTTAACCTCCCACCAAACCTAGCGACAAAGAAAATGGAGCTCCACTTACATCTGGTAATCCAACTAGATGACGAACGAGAAACCCCCGAAAGAGAAGAAGATGAAGATAACTTTGGACATGAATTCCTCAAACACCATTGTGAGCCACCAACCCAAAGGACACCTCATGAGCATCTCTTGGAAAATCAAGTCAAGCGGAACACCCTACAAATCAAGAAGAACACAAGCATGATTTCGCGATTGTGGAAAGCGATCAAGGGAAGCGCTAAATACAACCGTTACGCTTCCTCAATCCATAGCGACGAGGAAGGTTCCAAAAGTAAGATGCATGTTTTCGAAATGCCGAGATATTCGGTGTTTCACCCGCTCTTGACCATCCAAAAACAACTTGAGCAATCAATGCAACCACCAAGGATTTCACTTCAAGATCAATCATGGAGAAGAAACGGAAAGAATCCCATCGGCCAATCATCGAGACTGAGGTGGGGATCCTTCCGTTATGAAGACCCCGAACCATCCATTTATTCATCGAGACACTCATACATATGAGTTGTCTAAAGGTACACCTACTATCCCTTGTATATACCATTGCATATTTTTGGTTTTCTTATGCATTTTTAATAGGTCACTCTCACGCTTTAAAGTTCACCGAGACGGTGAAATTTAAGTCCGGGGGAGGGGCTTAGTATTAATGCTATTTTGAGTTTTGTTGTTTTCTTTTCATGCATATTGAGTCTTGCATTGTAGATAGTTATGATTTATAAGAAACCAAAAAAAATCAAAAAATCCAAAAAGATTTGCAAAGCTTTGCATATAAATTACATACATTTGTGAACACTTAGTTTGTAGGAGCATATATGATTACATTTTGCATAGGAAACAATGATGAAACTACCTCATAGATAGATGAGTTTAGTTTAACTAATAATGCCCTCACTAGAAGTAAGATGTTGCCTAGACCACTATTTGTCTTAGGAAAATCCTTGATCGTAATTGACCACTTAAAGGTCTTTGCGAATGTTGAAGTATACTATCTTTTGAGTCAATTCCTAGCTAATATGGCTTTTTAATGAATTTTAGCATCTTGCTTATGGGCTTTGTCACACTTGAGCATGGAAAATCACTACATTTGAGCTACGTTTTAGCCATCTTTTGCCACTCTTTCTTAGCTCAAATGGCTATTCTCATCTTTAGAGTAGTAACCTACCCTTTTGAACCCTTAAAATCTTTCCTTCAAAACCCCCTATTATTTCGATATGTGAGGCCTCTTTAGGAAAGTGCACACACGGGCAAAATCCCGCGTGAATTGAAGTTGAACGACAAAGAGGATACTTCCTTAGAGTTAGCCTCACTTTAAGGCTAACTAGAGTCATAGGAGGGGAAAATCTTTGTGGTTTTGGGTTTGTCTAAGTCTTGGGAATGATTAGTGAACATTGAGTCAACTAGATGTTCCTTAGTGCTTATATGATCCTAGGTTATTTCAATAAGAAAAAGAAAGAAGGAAAAAATGGAAAAATATAAGAAAAATAAGTGAAAGAAAAAGGCACTAGAGATTAGTACTAAGTTTAAGCTCTAACCTTAGAAACTAAAAGTTTAGAGAATACACCCTTAAAAAGAAAAAGAAATAAAGAATCGAAGGGATTAGTTAGTGACTCTTAAAATTTAAAAGAAGGTTAGTAGCTTAGAAGTTTGAAAGTTTAAGAATTTCTAGTTGTCTACAAAAAAAAAGAATGAGTTAGTTTGGTTCAATAAAGGTTTATGGTTTCTAGATCTAGGATGGGTAATTATATCAAGTAAGTGTCTAGATCCTTAGGAAGAAATGGAGTGAGAACAATTAGAGGAAGTAAATTCTTTGTATGCGTAAATTGTTCGGCTACCACCTTACTTTTGCCTATTGTCTTGCACTACTTTGTTTGAGAGAAACCACTTTAAATCGAGAGAACCCTCTTCTTTTCACACTTCTTTACATTGAAATCCTTCTTTGAACTCCAAACCGAATGGATAAGACGCATTGTCCATAAGTAAAGAACTCACGCCTTAGCTTAATTGAATGTAAAAAGGAATTGACGATGAGATAGTCTATGGATGCTTAGCTTGGATTCTAAGAGTTGGTTTTGTGATGATCATGGAGAAGTACTTAGGCTCTTAGATGATCTTTGCACCATTTTACTTGTTTTGAGGACATTGGGCATAAGGCATTACTTTTCTTATCTTGGTTTTGAGTTCCCACTTGCAAACGTCATTTCCGGGTTTGGTCTTTGTTGTTTGCTTTAGGAAAAGCAAAGGTCAAGTCCGGAGTGTTGATGTGTCCATATTTTCATGCATATTTTGATGCATTTTATCTTAGTTTCATCCATATTTAGGTTGTAAATATTGCATGTAAGTCTTAGAATGCATTATTTTGAATCTAGAGTCTAGTTTAGGAGCATATTGCATTTACATACCATTTTCTTTGCATTTGTAGGTGCAATTTCAAGATGAATTCATGGAGGCTCTAGAGGTGAATCTAAGGTGGAAATGGAGCTAAAAACCAAGGACAAAATGAGCTTAACACTATGAAAGAAGTGGGGATCAAACAAGGCATCAAAGAAGAAAAAGAAGACACAAGAAGCTGCCAAGGGAACCAGGCATCGACCTAGAGGTCGATGCTGGCTTACCTTGGCAGATTACTGCCCAGCATGACCGAGCATCGACCCAGGGGTCTACGCCAGCTTACCTTGGGTCGATGACCGGTAGCATTGACGTGAAAAAGACCCTTTTTAGGGCTTCCTCTCTCCTTCTCTTAGTATATATAGCCCCTTATGTACCAAGAACAAATATATCATAACTTATGCTTAAAAACACTTCTCTTTTCTTTCATTTTGAGATCTAAGAATTTTGTAATAACTCTTTATTTTTCTTGAGTGATTTGAATCTTTTCTCCTTCATCTCTTTCTCTAGATCTATTCTTCTAAAACCATGAGAGCCCAAAGACCCATCTCTTGTCTTTGGATTTCCATGACTTTTAGTGAGTAGATCCATCTTGGATCTTGAGATATGGTAGGCTAGGGTTAAATCTAGGGTTGGGATGGATGATTAAGCTAGATCCTGGCATAGATTCCTAGTATATATAGTTTAGTTCTTCATATTTTTATGCTTGCTCATCGACGCCTAGAAAGTGTTCGATGAAATGCCTGAGAGAACTATTTCTATGTCTTTCACTTGGGCCCATGAGAGTGGATGTTACCTAGGTGCTAGATGGCTAAAAGGACTTCAGAAACACTATCACATACATGTTTAGATGGGCAACAAATGAGAGTTGAGCCTTGTAATGTGTATAGGTGAACAGATCTCCGTCATGAGAGTGGGTTGATCGATAATAGAGGGATCCTTGCTCTAGGAATAGCTTCGATCTTCTAATAAAGCCTTACCAAAGTCCATCACATCTCTAGATTGAACCCGAACCCATAACCGTTGTCTCAAGATCCTATATTTTATTTGATTAGATCCAAGTTTACTCATTTCTTGCTTTACTTTCTTGCTAGCTTTCTTATTGCTTTCTTTTTTGAGATTTTACCATGTTTGGCCTTGACTACCATTAGATTTAGTGGAGTCCCCGTGACAGTCCCCTACTGAATCGCCCCCTAGACTAGAACCCTTAGTGCATTCTCCTTGCTTAGATTCTACTAGTCGAACCTCTAAATCATTGGACGACCCTAAAGTACTATGATTGACTCCGTTCTCTTGCAGGATTGAAAGTAGGGCAATAAGTTTATAAATTGTAAACTCGACCCACGTCACTTTGTTAGAAAGAGTTATATACAAAATAAGGACATTTAAATATACTTTTTGCTCCGCTTAAATAGCCTCGAGAATTTAACCAGATAAACAACATTAACATCAAACACAAAGTACATTCACGTTTATGCTCCAATTACTACGTAGAAATGGTTTAAGATCATTGGTTAAATCAATTTTTTGTAACGACATCGAGTGATTTTTTTTAACTTAGCAGACGATAAGTTTGATCTTGCATTTTTCATATGTTACAATCACTCATATTTATACATTCCAATAATTTTAGAAGCCAATGCATTTTAATAATTATTTCAAAAGTTACCCCACTGATTAATTGCTCTTTTCCATATTTGTTATTCGGATTTATAGGGAATGTCCTTAAACCGTTAAAGTTGAATGCCTTGTAATTATAAGATAATGGAGGCAATGAATTTTTCCTATTCAAGTTAATAAATTCGTACCTAAAAAATATTTGACAATAATAATAAATCTGTTAAAGTTAATCGAGGCAATGATTTATTTTTCCTATTCAAGTTAATAAGTTCGTACCTAAAGAAGGAAAGTTAACAAGGCAATTTATGATTTCATATTTAAAGAAGGAAAATTATTTACTTTATTAAAATTATATAACGTTATATACTAATATACTTTTGGGACTTTATTAAAAATGTATGTTTATCTTAGGTAAATGTATGTTAAAAATATGTGAAAATATAAGAATATCAAATAAAATAGTGTATGTTATTTAAATTAAAAATAATATATAAACTCACATATCAATAATGTACATAATAGTTTTCAGATTTATAATGAATATATTTTTCAAATATATGATAATTCAAAGATGGTGATCAAATTTGTATATTTTTTCATCTTAAAATTTGATAATTCAAAGATGGTGCTCAATTTTTTATATTTTTATTTCATGATAATCTAACTCCTACAATTATTAAAATATGATAATTTAGACATATATATATATATATATATATATATATATTATGATAACCTAATAAAACAAAAAAAAGATTAAATTTTAAAATTTTACATAACAATTTTCGAATTATAATGCATATTTTTTTTACTTAGAAAAATATATTTTTAGGTAAATTTTAAATACATATTAATTGTTGATTTAAGAAGGATGTTTGGAAAGTAAGTTTAAGTAGTTCATGGTTTATTAGTCTATTTCGAGATACATTAAATAAATCAAAGTTAAATTAAAAATCCAAAAAATTTCAACCAATAAAATTTTAAGGTTAATGTTGAAACTTCTAATATGAGTGACACATAAGCAAATTTCACTGAAGTGTACTTTGATTTAATATATATGAGGATAATATAAATTTTAATATTAAATTTGTGGAAGTCTCTTTGATCCAGTGGTTGACCAATGATTAACTAATGCTTTTACACCAAATTTGTGGATGCAACATTGATGAACCAAGTTTAAATTGGAATGGTGATATAACTACTTTATTTTTCATTTTATGTAAATATATTTAATATTTTAAATTTAGTTGGTAACAAAAATGAAATAGACTTTTATTAGAACATAATTACATATTAAAATTGGAGAAAAAGTAGTAGTACAGAAAGTAAAAGTTAAATTTCATAATTTTTCTATCATTGTGACAAAAATTATCGAACAATTTTATAATTATTGGAAAGGTTGTCTAATACAAAATAATGTATTTTGCATATGTTTTCATTGCGAAATGTGAATAATTTATTGGTTATAATTTTTTGGGATTATATAAAATAATATGTATGTATATAAGTTTTAATGTGGAAGAAGAGTGGATGATCCTAACTATCAAACTAACGTAAAATAAATTTAAATAGGACATAATTTTATTTATCCATTAAAAATAAAATAAAATGGATTACAATACGCATACAATCACATTTTCGTGACTTTTCAAAAATTAAAGAAACTAGAGGTTACAAAATAAAGTTATTGTACTGACTTTAAAAAGAAAATACTAGTTTCAAGTATGATTGGATAATTAAAAACTGTTTAGACTGTAGAAAACATTTAAAGCTTTGACAGTCCTCACAGTTAATGAACCAATCAACTAAGCGGTATTGTATTTGTTGGTTTTTTTAAAGTCGGTCTTATCTTTTAATTTGATATAAGCGCAACATGAGGAGAATGGTTACAAGTAAGAGTCTATCAATACATGAAATCTGAAAAACCCAAAACTAATTTAAAGATATTTTACACCGAAAAACACACGTACCTTAACTAACAACTAAGTGGTTTAGTAACATAACATGTGTCACGATCTGAGTCGTCTTTTCAAAAGATTGCATCCATCCGCTCCGGCGATGTATGTTGTTCTGTCGTAGTTTGTTGATGTATTAGCATTTTTATAGGATTTTGTTGCGGTTTTAGTCGAGATATATGGTATTTTAGTATGTATTCGGTTCTTTTAAGAGCGGTTTTGTGTTCTTTAGTGTTCTTACAGGTAATGAGCTTGATTGTGCGGAAAGATCACATTTTGGACGGTTTTAAAGCATCGAAGGAAGCATTATTGAAGAGTTTAAAAATCCTGACAGAATGACAGGGATCAATCGATCCCTATCATGGATCGATCGATCCTTGTCACGATTCACTGACCAAGTTTTTTGAACCGAACCGAGATTTGGAGAACCAAATTGCATGTCTAATACCTAAACTTGTGTTTATTCTTTCATTATGTTGTTTTCTGAGTTTTTGAGCGAGAGAGAACGTTTGTAGCCTAAGGGAGAAAAATCATTTTTGTACTTTGAATCAAAGAAGAATTATGAACCTTTTCTTTGTCCTTTATTCAATAACAATCATATCTGTTTTGTGATTATTTAATTGACATGTGCGAGTAGTCCTATTGTGGGATTTAAGGTGTTTGATAGGGGATTTCATGAATATGTGGCTGTTAGGTTGATAGATCGAGGAACTATCAATTGATATTCATTTATCTTTGAGTCTATTGCTTGAATTGGCTTGATCACATAGTTCATGAACCTAGGATATTTCACGCACCGAAAGTGTTTGATGGAATTCGTGAAAGGAAGATAAGTGAGCAAATTGGTTTAGACCAACAGAAGTTGATGTTTAAGCATTTTGTGAACAAATCAATCTCGTTTAGAATGCATGTTTAGGATTCAAAACTCAACGGAAGTTAGTGTCTAGGATCCTTAAACATAGGTACGTGGTGCTATGGAACTACGTTGACTATAAAATTGTGAATTGAGTTCAAGATGGTCCTTAAAAGTTTCCCTGACAACAAACCTACAATCTTGATGAAATGATTTCCATGAGAATTCCCAATACCCAGCGTTTTCCTCTAATTGATTTACAACTTCTGCATAACTTTGTTTCCTTCTTGCTCGATTTCGAATTGTTGCATCAATCTTTAAACTTTCATTTTGACTTTAGCCTGCGTTTGACCTGATAGTTTTACGTGCAACCTTTGGTATCTTTGGATTCGATCTCAAACCACTACAACGTACACATCTGTACGCTTGCAGTGTTTTCTCGGGTGAAAACATGAGCTATCACTTGTTGAAGCTCTCACGTCAATCACCATTGCTTCCTTCTATGCTTTTCTCTTCCACATGCTAGTTAATCCTCCGCCAAGCCAAACACCAATTCTTCCATGTTGACAGAGACTTTTTCCTAGATCCAACTATTTTTAAATCTGAATCTTACATAGTCGTATGACTTTAAAGAATAAGACATTAAAAAAAGAAATTCGAATGAGTAAAGAAAAGAAAGGACTAGCTAATAAACTTAAACGAGAAGGAAAAAATGTCGCTTACTCAGAGAAACTAAAATACAATGCATCAGAACTATATGATCTAGAAAGATTCAACTCAAACTACTACTTAACCCAAAATATATCAGAGCAAACCACCTGACTAACTGGAAAAAATACTGAGCTTGTCGGAGATACAACCAACAAAATATTGGACACTATCTACAAAAAAAGACAAAAAGAAAAAACACTAGCGAAAAAGTGGTCCGGAGAAAGCACAAATCTAATTCAGGGACCTCAGAAAAGAGAGAAAGAAGAAAGAACCCTGGCTAGTACTGTAGAAGGGTACTAGTTACGATCTAAATAGTCGTATTCGTTGCTAATTGTAAATGCATCAAAGATTTCATACCTCTCTTCAAAAGTTGTAACTAGGTGATGCTAATTGTTAGAGTAATTTTTGATCGGATCTTTGTGCAAGAAAAAGTGATGGAGAAAGAGATTTCTTTATTGAATGAGTAAAAAAAAGCCAAGGTACAAGGTATAAAAGCTTATAAATCTGTGTATGTGATATTCGATATCAGTATATCGTATATGAAGGTTTGTTTGCATGTATATAGAGTGAACCACAGAAGAAGAGGAGTCAATATCCTTAGATTTACCCTAGATATTGTGTAGATTTGTGCAGTTAATGAGATTCTCGAATGTAAAGAATATTTCTTGTATTCTCGCTCAATGCAACCCTCGTAAGTATCTAGAGGTATAAAAGCGGAATCTTTCCTTTTTCATCGCTGATGTTTACCCTGGTGTGTTTAGCCGGGTTTTTGTATCCTTAGTTTGCCACTTAAGCTATGGTTCAGCTTGCTAAGCCATAGCTTAAATATGTCTCTCCAGAAAAGATTTTCCCCGACTTCATGCATTGCCTTTATGTCCGGGTGAGTTCTTTGGTGATTTCTCTGGTGACACATCGTGGATAAAGACATTACAGTTTCCCAGAATGATAATTACTTGGTGTAGTAATTAGCGTGTATATTCGGCGTATCTTGCACACGATCTGGAAGTTTGTCCCGCACGCCTTTTCAAATCTTCTGCATTTATTGAGGAATATGAGAGAAACCTTTGTTATTCCCTCTTGTTGCTATAAATATTGTTCTTGACCAAAGGAGAAACTTCATTGCTTTGTATCTTCATTCTTTTGATAGAAAAATCATTGCCTTCTTCTCGTCTTTGATCACTGATTAATTTGCCTCTTAGTCTCTTCATTGCTAAGCGATCATCTTTTTCCCAATCTCTTTTGAATCGCCGTAAGAGTTTTACTGTTCATCTGTCCGATTGATTTTTCATTTTGCGTATATCCATAAAAGATGTTGAAGTGTCGGGCTCCAAATTCCTTCAATCAATAATTGGCCAATGTTGAGGCCAAAGAGAGGCGTTCGGAGGACTGTGGCTCTGACTGTAAAGAAGATTGGCGTATGGTGGAGTTTACTTCATCAACGTCACGCAAGCCAAGGAGCGAGGCGAATCCTTAACTTTCCTCTCGGAAGCGCAAATCGAAAGAACCTCTGGAGGAGTTCATTGTCCTTGCTCTTCATGATCAGGCCTTGAAGGGTTTGAGAAACAATGTGTTTCCCAAAGACATTTTCCTCTTTCAAAAATGTGCCATTTCATCCGCTTTTGCAAAGGTTTAGACGGACCTGTTGAAGTTAACGGTCAAACACTTCCGTTGTTGTCGTCTTGGGTTTAGCAACTTGGGTCTTGATTGCGCTTGCTCTCGTTGTTTTGAACATGTGATGTCCCTTTGCCACCACATTGAAGGCAATGTTCCCACCAACGTTAGTGCGCTAGGAAAGAAGGTAGGCCCAAGCAAGGGGAAACTGACCATTAAGCAGCGGGTTGAGCTGATTGCTTCTAAGAAGGCTGTCAAGTCATTGGGGGTGGAGTAGACCAATCTCAGAATAGTGGGGAGAGCTTGGAACTCAAGGTTGCTCTTCTGGCCTCTGAGGTGGAGCAGCTGAATGAGGGCAAGAAGGAGTTGCAAGAGCATATTGAAACTCTGGAGTAAATAATGTCCACCTATACTGAGGAGAAGAAGATGACCATCTTCACTGCTCAGGTAAAGGGTCTCTAGTTCCTTATAAGGGAATGATACCTGAAAAGGTCAAACTCCTGGAATCCAGAGCAAGAGCAAAAGAAGTATTGCTTCGTGGTAGCTAACGAGGTGTCGATGCACGAATTACTAGCACCACACTTCATAGATGAAATCCCTCTTATCAAACTAGAAGAAAAACCAATGTTGCAAGTAGTACCCATAGGAGGGGTCATCTTCAGGTATCCTCTTGGTACTATTGTGGGCCACGAAGGAGCGGATCCCAGGAGAAGGGCAGCAGACAAAAACAAAGGAAACATAATTGCCATTTACGAGCCTTCACCAGATGAAGATGATTAGGCTGGACCAACGCCAAGAAGCAGCGCCCACACCCACGTTATCTTCTGTCCCTCTTATCTGTGATATCAAAGCTTCAATGCTGAGCAGAAAACAACCAAGTTTGGTGTTGTTTCTATTTTGTTGTTCCTTTGTCTTTTCTATAGTTTTCCCTCTTTGTAGGAGTTTTTATGTCCTTCAACTTAGCTTCAGCTTTAATGTAGAATAAATTGGACATTGGACTTATTCTCTTATTGAATGTATTCTTTTTGGATTCCTTACCTCTCTTTGCATTGAACATGAATTGAAACTTTAGAGGAAATGTTTTGGCAATCATGGAAATTATCAGTAGAATCCCTTCCTTGACACGTGACCAAAGTGGGGAAAATTTGTAACTTTATGAGAAAATAGAGAATGGATAATATGATTCCCCATATTTTGGTTATGAGCCTTGTGTTGAATGGGTTTGATCCTGATGCGAATGTAAAGCTTTCCTTGCCCCTTGACAAAGATTTTTCGGAGGGTATGCATAATCGTGGTCATTTACTTGGGTTACCCGAGGTTTCCCTAATACCTAGCCAAGGTTTGGAGAAGGAAGTAAATAAGCAGAGTTGAATTGTAGCTATTTCACCTTGGTGTTTTGGTAAGGTTTTGCAGAGAGAGGCTGGCTTCTTTCCGTTTTACCATGGTCATTAAGGATGTTTCCTTGATGTTGGGTTAGAGTAGACTGAAGAGAGCTTATTACTTGCTTGTGATCGGAGTCACTTTGCCTGAAAAAATTGAAATTTTCCGACCGTAGTTGTTGTGTTAGTTAGGATGTTGCTTTAATATGATCATAGTTAGAGTATTGATCATTAGCCTTGGCTATGACTAGAGTTGACCGGAGTCTTGTGTTGGTAGTGGAAAATGTGCCTTGGTATGACCAGAGTCATGGTTTGATCGGAGTTAGGGTATGACGGAGTCATTAGATGACTAGAGTCATTAGATGATCGGAGTCATGTTTTTTTGATAACCTGAGTCATGTTTTATCGCTGCACTCTGCCCCCTCGTGGAAGGCCACTCTCAGCTTTTTTTATTATGACCGCAATCATCTTTTTACCTCTTCACTTTGTTCCCACGTGGAGGACACTCTCAACTCTTTTTTTCGTTTGTGACAGTAGTCATTCTTGGTGGGATTACTGTGGTATCTGTGTGCCAAGTCTCCACATCTGACGTCTGGGTAAACAAGTATTAGAGCATGCTAGTGATCAGTTAGCATGCCGCTCCAGGTTCATATGTTTTCTGTTGCGTTTTAAGCCTTCAAACTCATTTTATCCTGGATAGTCGTAGCAGCGCTCTGCCCCTTGTATGAGACCACTCTCTGCCCTATAGTGAATTGTTCTCCGTGGGGAAATTTGCAATTATCGATTAATGAAGATTCTGTGGAGACCCTGCCCCATAGTGAATTGTTCTCCGTGGGGAAATTTGCAATTATCGATTAATGAAGATTCTGTGGAGACCCTTGAACGCGTTTGCTGGTGTTCTTGATTGAACTTGGAAAAATACTTTATTTGGCGTGAGCCTTTAGCATTGAAAATTTATAAAGTATGGAATGCAACGCAAACAAGTGACTTAAAAAACATGTATCGAAAGGATATGAATGACCTTTAAATTTATGCTAGAAGTAATAAGTTTTGATATGCAAAGCTTTCTAGCTGTTTTTCTGATTCTTTTCCTTCACGTCCTGGAGTTTGTAGGCACCAGATCTGCGCACTTCAATTATCTTGTAGGGTCCTTCCTAACCAAGTGCAAGTTTCCCAACATCCTTATCGGTGGGATTGTCGAAGGTCTTGCGTAGGACCTAGTCTCCTACTTGAAATGTTGTGTCCTAACTATGCGGTTGTAAATCCTTGCTAGTTCTTGCTGGTAACACTAGTTTTAGATTTGCGCGACCTCTCCCTTTTCGTTTAAGAGGTCCAGATCTAGCGCGAGAAGCTCGTCATTCTCTGCATCCTTGAGGTACTTTGTGCGGATGATTTTTACACATATCTCTGCGGGTGCTGCCGTTTCCATCCCATAGACTGGGAAAAGGGTGTTTCTCCAGTGGTGTTCATTTTTCGTGGTTCTGTAAATCCATAATACTCCCCACAATTCCTCAACCCAACTCCCCTTGGCTTAATTTAATCGACATTGTAATCATTTTGTTGGTGCACTTAGCTTGGCCATTCGATTGTTGATGCCTTGGAGTTGGGAAGCTGAGCTTCATATCCCAGTTGGAGCAGGACTTCTTGAATACCTTGCTGGTGAATTGAGGGCCATTATCAATGACGATTTCGTGGGGGACCCATGTGATGACGTTTCTCTAGATGAATCTTTTGATCTTCTCCTTCATGATCTTATTCAGGGTTTCCGCTTCCACCCATTTAGAGAATAGTCAGTGAATACTCATAGGAAAACCTTTCGGGAAGGTCCCTGTGGAAGCTTCCCTACGATGTCCATACCCCACTTCCGGAAATGCCAAGCAAGCTGATGGATTTCAGTGTCTCAAGAAGCAACTTTGATACCTGAGCAAGCTCTTCACATTTCTTACAATATTTGGCCATCATGAGAGCATCACTTGACATCGTGTGCCAATATTATCATGAACTCCTTAATTTTAGGACTAGAATTATGCCCCCAGAGTGGGAACCACACTCTCCTCCGAGTAGTTCTCTTAGGAAAAGGTCTGCATCCTCGAGTGTAACGCAACACAAATAGGGTCAAGAGAAAGATCTTCGGTAGAGTTTACCCTAGATTAGATAGAATTATGTGGCTTGTCTCTTGATTCTTCTACACTCAATGCGTACGTAAGGCAATTCGTCGTTCTGCAAGTAATCAATTATAGGGGTCATCCAACTCCTCTGCTCCTGTACTATAAGAACTTTGAGCTTTAATGGATCTTCTTTGGTGGCAGGCCACTGCAACACCAGTAGTGGGATGCTAAGCTCTTTCATCGTTTCCAAGGCAGAGCCCAATTTTGCTAATGCATTATCGTGGGTATTCTGATCCCGGGGTATTTGTGTAGTGTTGCAATGTTGGAAGGATGAGGTAAAGTCTTTGTCGAATATCTCCCTGGGTCTGGTTGATAATAAGCAATGAATCGCTGAATATCTTCAAATTTTGCACTCCAAGATCTTTGGCCAGTTTAGAACAGCGATCAGAGCTTCGTACTCTGCTTTATTATGTGTGGCTTTGAAAGCACATTTGACGACTATGGATGTTATTTCGTAGTTGGGTCATATGAGGACTATTCCAAGGCTCATACCCCTTACGTTGTTGGACCTCTCAATGTATAAATTCCATTTTTTTATCTCCAACATCGCCTTTGTGGTCTCTGATTTCTTCACGTATTGATGATTCCATGGTAGGTGCAAACTAGCAGCAAAATCAGTGTGCACTTGTGACTTAATAGTGCTGGGAAGTCTAAACAGGATGTCATACTCCTAACTCCACAAACCACTTGGCTAGCCTTCCTCATAGCTCGTGTCGGTGGAGCACTCCTTTAATAGGTAAAAACCTGACCACTACCACTGGATGTGCTCGAAAATATGACTGAAGCATTCGCTCTGCTACAATAAAATCCATAGCGAATTTCTCCAGATAGATGTACCTCGTCCCGACATCTAATAAGGATTTGCTAACATAAGACACTAGATTCTACTTGCTTCCTTCTTCTTTGACTAGCACCGCGCTGACAGCGTGTTTGATACGGCTAGTAGAGTAGTATCACTTCTCCCTCCAAGGGTTTTAATAATAGTGGTGGCGCGGTGAGGTACTCCTTCAAATTGGCCAATGCTTCTTCTCACTTCTCATCCCATACCAAATCCTTGGGTTTTGGCTTCTTTAACACCTCAAAGAAAGCATGTGATTGATCGAAGAGCTGGGAGATGAACCTACTAAGGGCTTCCATTCTCCTTATTAGCTTTTGAACCTTCGTGGTTTTCTTGGAGAAGGTGTGCATTGGATTGCTCTTATCTGCTTAGAGTCGGTGTCTACTCCCCAATAGGTAACAATATAACCCAGAAACTTTCCATAGCTGACCCCGAAAGTGCACTTACTTAGGTTGAACTTCATGTTGTACTTCCGTAGGGTAGAGAAAGCCTGCTGAAAGGTGGACGATATGATCTTCAGTTTCAAGGGAATTAACCAGCATATCGTCGATGTAAACGTTCATGGTTCTTCCAATTTGACTAGAAAACATCATGTTTAAAAGGCGTTGGTAGGTCAAACCAACGTTCTTGAGCCCGAAAGGCATAACTCTGCAGCAATAGATGCCCTTGGATGTCATAAAGGTTGTTTTCTCATGGTCCTCTATGTGTATCATGATCTGGTTATAGCCTTTGAACGCATCCATGAAACTCATCAGTTGAAGCCTTGTTGTGGCGTCAACCAACTTGTCTATGTGCAGTAGAGGGAACGAATCTTTGGTACATGCCTTGTTGAGGTCAGTGAAGTCGATGCAAACTCTCCACTTCCCGTTCTTTTTCATAACACCCACCATGTTGACAAACCAATTCAGATATTGTAATTCTCTTATGAATCCTGCGCTAAGCAAGCTTTTCACCTTGTTGTTGACAATTTTGTTACGCTCTGGTGCCAACTTTCTTCTCTTTCGCTTTACCTAGAGATGATGCGGGTCCACTTGCAGTTTACACACAATAATCTCTTGGTCAATCCCTAACATATCATTGTGGGTCCACGCGAAAAAATCGGATTTAGATCTCAAGGATTCTATGAGCCTCCGATGTATATAGGTGGATAGAAGGGACCCTATCTTCAAGTATTTGTGTGCAGCTCCTTCCTCCAAGGGCACGTCGTATATCTACTCGATCTCAGGTTCCTCCATGTTCTTCTCAAGAGTTAAGTTCTCATACTCTTTCTTTCTTGGGATCCCCTTAATAGTGGTGTGGTAACAGGACCCTGCTTCTTCCTGTTCTCTCTTGATTTCTTTTACTCCCCACGGGGTAAAGAACTTGATGGTTTGGTGCACGGTTAACAATATTGCCTTCATATTGTGGATCCTAGATCGTCCTACTATCTGATTATAGGGAGAGACACAATCTACCACGAGGAATTTGGTTAGTTTGGTTAGTCCAACCGCATAAACCGGGAGTATGAACTCGCCCATGGTTCTCTTCACTTTGACGCTAAATCCGACCAGAGAGATAGTCTTCTTTAGCAAAGCGCCTTCCTCTGGTTGCAGGTGGGAAAGTGCCCCTGCAAATAAAATATTTGCAGAGTTGCCTCCGTCCACCTGTATCCTCTTCATCAAGCAATTTGAAACGGCTAAGGTGATGACTTGCGCATTGTGATTAGGAGTCGATCGACTTTCTTCTTTGGAAGATGGGAAGCTTAGAGCTTCTCTTCAATCGATATTTTGTTGTTTGGTCTTGTGGGGTTCTCGGGTAGCACGTCGTGCGATGTGTGTCATAGGTGCTCGAGAAATCCCTTCCACATGGGAACCGCCTGTGATGGTGTGGATGGATTCGATGCTTCCGAAGGACTGATTTAACTGCTCATTGTCACGTAGTTTCAGGATTAGCCCCCTTCTTTTAGCGCCAAACAGTTAGGGTGATTTTTCATCGGCTCTTTGTGCCACTATGGAAATAAGAGATTCAAGCAAGGTAAAGTGATGGAGAAAGATATTTCTTTACTGAATGAGTAACAATAAGCGAAGGTACGTGGTGTAAAAGCTTATAGATCTGTGTATGTGATGTTCGATTTCACTATATCGTATATTAGGGTTTGTGCGCCCGTATATATAGTGAATCATAGATGAAGAGGAGTAAATATCTCTTAGATCCACCCTAGATATTGTGTAGATTTGTGCAGTTAATGATATTCTCGAATGTAAGGAATATTTCTTGTATTCTCGCTTAATGCAGTCCTCGCAAATATCTAGAGAAATAAAAGGACAATCTGTACTTTTTCATCGCTGATGTTGCCCCTAGTACGGGTAGCCGAGTTTTTCGTATCCTCAGTATAATTTTTATTGGAGTTGCTTCATTCATTGCTTCAAACGTGGTTCTCTGCTTTGGATTCGGGGATGATTTTTTTTTGATAACCAGGAGGTTCAGACTTCGTGTACTTCTAATCCCCCGAGGGCGGGGTCAAACCATGTAGGATACTCGCCTTTGGCGAGCTAACCCCTCCCAACGCAGCTCGAACCTGTGACCTCCTCTTTTAATAGAGGAGCTTTTACCACTGGGTCAACACTTCGTTGGTTATTTATTTACCCTCCGCACTAACTATTTATGTAAAACTAGGAGAGAACCCGCGCAAATGAGCGAATCTTTTTCCATATATTATATTGAGATACAATATAATACAAAAAATTCATTTTAACAATTAATATTTTATTGCTCTTTTTCATTGTTATTTGCATTCATAACAATACTAATTTTTCATTCAATAATTCTTGAGTTACTTTTTATTTTTTCTGTTATTTCATTCAAATTTCAATCTTATACTATTAATGATCTTCTTAATTTACGATTTTAGAACTTCGTTTACATTTAAAATTTTCTTATAATGTTAATCTCTTTAATGTCTTATGTTTTGTAGCTATTGTTTCCATACATATTTATTATCCTTTTTCGTTTTATTGTTGTTTTTTATAAACTTTTTTGGATTTTTAAACGGTTTCTCAAATACTTTTTTTTTTTAAAAATATTTTTGACCTATTTTAAATTATTTTAAAATGGATTACAATGTAATTTTTATGATTTTAAACTCTTTTATTAATGGGTTATTTACTATAAAGTTATATCTCTTATCATAAAAATATTCATTAATACTAAAAAAATTATTCTAATATTTTTCTGTCTTACATGATTTAGCTATATTTTTTATGATAGTTTTTATAAAGTCACGAGCTTTTTCTTTGGATAACTTTTATGTTTATGCCTTATAAATTAAGCAATTGGATACCATTAATAAGTCTGTGAACTATTAAAATTTATGAAGATGAAAAGTTAATAAAAGTATTTAATGATTATTAAACAATAATTTAAGTAAATAAATGTAACAAATTTAGTTTATTGTTTTGTTTTGAATGATCTACACTATAAAAGATGATTATGTGGCAAGTTTTGAGAGCTCTCCTTCATCTTTTATAGTATAGATTAATAGTTTTTAGAGTATATTCATTATAATATTTTTCTTTTGTATAAAATGTATATTTATCTATACTATTATTAAATACGAAGTGAAAAGCTGACGTGACGCTCATAAAGAGCGAATTGGTGGTGTGGTGTTGCTAGAATTTTCCTCGAAAAATAGAAAAAAGTCAGTCCAAAAATTGTGGCACGTGACGTGGCGGAATCTGGGACGTACATTTTTTTTATTTTCTTGCGTGGCGTCATAGTAGTCGTTCCTTATTTTTCTCCAACCGCTTTCGGACCGTTTTACCTCCACGCAAAAAATATATTTATCTCTTAGAAAATATTTTAGATTTAGGCCAATCAAAAATTGTCTACGTCTAGTAAATCTCCTTTTGTAATCTCCGACATCTTTATCTTCTCTTTTGTGTTTATCTATTATTATTTTTTGTTTATTTGTGTTTTTATCGTTTCCCTTATTTACTTTTATCTAAGTCTTCGTGTTGTTTGTGATTGATAGAGAGAATCTTATTAAGTTTTAAATTTATAATGTCCTTGAACACTAACAATCTCACTAACCACAAATATATGACAATGCTATTGTAGTATGTAAGGTATCGATCCACGGAGAGCTAAGGATCTAAGCACTAGGATTGTAACAAAATTCCATAAGCTAAGCAAATAGGAAGAGAGTGATGAAACTACTAGTTAAGAGAAGAAAAATGCAAAGAACAAAACACAAAGACAAAAATAAGATAAAAAAAGCATTAGACCATGAGTATAACTATCATGAGGATGAAATAACAATCAAATAATGATGGGGTGATTTCACAATTGACCTAAAATTGTTGGTCAATTGCAAATCTA
>OVAN01008238.1:0-18457 GCA_900406275.1 Anastatica hierochuntica | reverse complement strand
TACCATGAAAGAAAGTTTAACATACATTAATATAAATCTAAAATGTGTTTAAAATTTTTATAACAACACTAAAGAGTATAAACTTCAGTATATAGAGCATATACCAAGAAACTCTACATTTTCGTAGGGGTTAACTCACTGATTTTGAGAAAAATTTTAAAAAAGTGAAAATCTTGTTTTAATGCATAGTTGCATCATTCACTTACATAGGATGATGGTCAAAGAGGTTTAGAACCTTTGTTGTCTCCGTTTCTCTAGATAATAGAGATTTTATAGCGTTTAGTCCACTTATTTTGGCCGTATATAAAGTTTTAATAAATTAATATTTAAAAAGTAGATACGATGCCCATTTACCATGAAAGAAAGTTTAACATACCTTAATATAAATATAAAATGTGGTTAAAAATTTTAAAACAACACTATATAAACTTCAGTATATAGAGCATTTACCAAGAAATTGGTATCAGAACCTAGGTTCGAGAAGTGGACATGGACTATGTGGAAGGAGACCCTTTAAAGTGATCTCGCAATCTTAGGTGTCGGGTGTCTTGTGTCGAAATTTTTCCTAACTATGGGTCAGGTTAGGCGATGGGTTCCGTTGGTAATAACGACGAGACAAGAGGGATGATAAGATTATTTGTTATAGGGGAAGCCACGGTGTCTGTGGTCTTTGGCTTCAAGGGAGGATTGTTGGGTTCAATCCAAAGTTCCACATCAAAAGTTCAAACAAAGATTGTCTAATATATAAATGGTGTCCAACTTCACTTTGTATGAGGCCTATTGGAAAGGAATCCAAAACCAAATTTGTACGGGTTTTTCTCCATCTGTGCTCAAAGCGGACAATATCATATTAATAGGGAGTTAAATATGGCTTAAAAAGCATATCAATACGCTCATTCATCTCTTGCCAAATGTAGTATATTAATGCTTGTAGAGCAAGTCCGATGAGTATGTAGACAATGCGTACCATTCATCATACGGTGGATTGTGTCATTTCAATTCGAGTTTGAGTTGGACCCAAATAAAGCTCCACAAATATCCATTGCACTGTGAGAGTGTAAGGGCATTATTATTGGTGGGACTTAGACAAGTCCCTTGAATTTTTTTATATTGAAAAAAAAGAAAAAATCAACAAAAGAGGAAGGGACGTCCCTTAAATAAGGGACGTCTCTTCCTCTTTTGTTGTTTTTTTTTTTGATCAGAACAAATTCATTGTCAGACAGTTTCGCTTCCGTTTCAGTTTCGATTTTTTTTTCTCGGTTTTTGGATCCGTTACGGATCCGTTTACAATATTTTCGGGTTTCGGATCCGTTTCGGATCCGTTTAAAATATCTCGATCCGAACCCAAGATACCCGAAAATATACCCGAAAACACTCAAAAATATCTAAAAATATCCGAAACCGCAAGAACCGAACGAAATCGAACGGGTAACCGAAAATATTTTGGGTTTGGATCAGAACAAATTCATTCTCAGATCCGTTTTTTCGGTTTTTGGATCCGTTACGGATCCGTTTACGATATTTTCGGGTTTCAGATCCGTTTCGGATTCGTCAAAACATTAATGAAAACAATCGTTTATTAATGAAAACATTAAGATTTAATTATGTAAGGGACAAGATAAGTCCCACCAATACTCAACAAATTTAGAAAAGTCCTTAGCTTAATCCCTTACCATAAAAGTAATAGTAAAATATGTTAAGGGCGCCAAAACAAATACCACCAATAATGATGCCCTAACACACAAAAAATAAGTGGTCGCGGGTCTCTTATGGTTGTGACGGAACAACACTTTTGGATAACATTCCTTCGTATGCTCGTATGGTTGTGACAGAACAACACTTTTGGATAAACATTCCTGCGTATACCTTTTGTTCGTAAGAAGTGATTCTTTTTTAAAAATAATGTTTTCTTTACAATAATAACATTTCTGTAAAATATAATCTTTTTTTTTTTGTTAAACTATAATCTTACTCATATACAATAATTACAATCTGTAATTTGTCCAAAATTAGTCACAAATTAATACTCATTCATTCATCTCCAAATGGGAAACTCATGATATATTGGCGCTCACATCCCCTAATCAAAATTAATAATAATTACAAGTCATCTTGCATCAAGATTCAAGACATTACATACACATCCATGATTGTCATGCTCACACGACAGTTACAGCCGCAGGGCCGGCGGCCAAACGATCAAAAAGAAGACCATCGTAGTTCAACATAGAAACCCTAGGCTTCGCCGCCGGCTCCTTCATCTCCTCCTCCGAGACCACGGCTTCCAAGGAGCTAGATCTATCGTAAGTGCCAAGCCACTTGGCCTGCATGTACTTGTGTTTTCTCCAAGGCCCCATATGCATTTTCTTGTCTCCCAAGCATCTCTTCCCGGCGATGCACAATATCTTGATCAGAGATCGAAGCCTCTCAGTTTTTCCGACGTAAACCTCCGGCAACAGGCCGATGAGTCTTTTGTACTCTTCACTGCCTTTTGCTATCTCAAACTCTGCCCTGAACGACAACTCGATCACCACTCGCATCTCGCCTTTCTTTGATCGATCCACGATCTCTATGTATTCGTGTTCCCCTGAATGTTAAAATAAAATAAAATGTTTAATTTCATTCTATGTATTCGTGCTCACATAAATACAATACGATAAAGAAATGTAATGCGTTGACAAAATCCGATTTTGTTTGCTTGTTACACAAGTAACAAATCAAAGAATGGGTCTGAAAAAATCTTCTGTATGCTTGTGGACATAAAGATTTTTTTAAAATATCTATGAAGGAATGATAGAGATGGGTGTTTGTTTGAGAGCCAAGTGTTTGAATACCTGCAGGGATGTCGTGAGAGCTTCTCCATTTGGATTTGGAGATGACGCAATCGTAGCCGCCCACATCTCTTAGGTGTCTAGAGATTTCGCCACGTAAGCAGCTCCCACAACCGCCGGCCACGGGTCGCCGGCAAACACAGTGAAGACCCTTTGATTTAACTTGTTTCAATGCTTCCTTTGTCGCCTGTCTGATCTTTGTCTCAACCGAACTTGTCCTATACATTGTTCCCTACACAATCCAAACAAATAACACAAAACCAATTTAGACAGAAAAGCTAAAAATGACTAAACTTTAGATTTTTTTTATTCGAGGAGAAAAAAACAAAAGTACCAGGAGAAGTTGTTCTTGTTCCTGCCAGAAAGCTCTGTTTTCTTCAGAATTGCTACTGCCATCGTCCTCCTCCTCGTGATCTTCGTCTCCGCCGCCGTTAAGGTTAGCGGGAAAATCCTCCGGAGACTGATTTCCTTCGTCGAGAAAACCGAAGAGAACGTCGTCGGAGCTAGCCATTCCATCGAGAAATCTCATTATGTCATCGGAACTTTGCCGATCCATCGGTTTTTTTTTAAAGCAAAATATTTGAGTAATTTTTTTTTTGTTTTAGGATTGAGAAAAAATAAGAGAGAGAATTTTATTTATATAGTGTGAGAGGAGAAGATGGGACCCATCTTGAAAATCAGCGAATCAGATACAAGGCGCCGCGAACTAGAGGATTGGTGCTCACGTGTCAAATTGTGATTGGAAAACGTGTTATATCTTCTGGATGAATGATTGCTCAAGACAGCTAGTTTCCATGTCAGCATGACTAATCTCCTGAGCTTCTTACAACATATTTGGATATACTCTATAATATTCTAATAATAAAAGATTCCCTTTAAGCCAAAAACAAAAGACTTTATCAACAAGTAAACAAAAAAAGAAGATAATATGATCTAATTCATTTTAGAAATCATGTGAAGAAATTTATTTATCTGAAAATTTATGAAAAGATCTTTCACTTTTTTTTTTTTATCCGATAAAAATTATAACAACGGTCGTTACAATACAACAATCCCCTATACATTAATTGACAAGTGACTTTGCCACATGTCCTCTTCATAATGAGTTTCAACCAAAAAATATGACATGTCAACCTAATCTAAATTGATTGGTTATAATTTATGGCATGCCAAACTTCTTTTCAATCATTTTAAAAGATTTAGAATTTCATTGATTAATTTTATTGAATGTTTATTTCATTAGATAATCATTTTAAATTATGATATTTAAATTTATTATTTAATTTTAATTGAGTATTTATTTAATACATACGATTGACTAATTTCATTAGTCTATATATATATATATTTTACCAACCGTCTATATATATATATATATATATATATATGTGTGTGTGTGTGTGTGTGCAATTTTTATAAAAAATATCCATGTTAACTAATTCAACCATTTTTTATACATTTTTCTATGCATTATATACTTTTTAAATCATATGCATTTTTATTACTTTTATATTAAATTATATAACAAAAATATTTAGTTTGAAGGATCCAAATTTTCCTTATAATTTACAAAACATTTCAAGTTTTAAAATACAATTTATAATGAATATGTATATTTTAACATTCATCTATACTCATTATCAATAAATTCTTACAATGAAAATTATAGATAATAATGATGTATATCAAGAAAACATGTTAGTAACTTTTGTTAAAGTCATAATCATTAATTATATTTTAACCAAAACAAAATCATTAGTTATCTCTAATCAAATTACTAAAATTTTGACGATAATTTATCTGCGCATTGCGCGGAGAACCATCTAGTATAATGCAAACATCAACATAATGAACCCAAACCAAAAAAAACTAAGAAAGCTGCCTTTTGTACACATGCCAAAAAATTTCACCAAAAAGAATTCAATCAGAGGATAAGATTTTTTCACTTTCAGCTAACCAAGAAGGACATCATGTTTGCACATAAGAGGATAGTCTTGAATCTTTGGTAACGCTTTGAACTATGAGAAAAAGTCCTCTATTTGAGGTTTTTGAAGCAGTTTCAAGCTTCTAATTCACCAAATATTGTAAAGCAATTGATATTTCTGAGACCTGATAACCCAAAGACAACCACCCTTTTGGGTTATGAACTCCTTTGATGAGTTTCGATCCCTCTGAAGCAAAAAAAAAATATTGTCTTGTCTATGTTATTTCATGCTCTTAATCGCCCACAACATGCTTAAAAAAATGCTTGAGTTGAAGAAGCAACATTAAGGAAGGATCTTCTACTATGAATGATCACTTCTCCAACTTGATCTCTTAGTACCCAGTTAGCTGCTGTTATGTTTGATCTCTTACACCAACTCACACTAATGTTACATTTTGTCCAAGGAGGTTGCAGTGGAGACCACCATTTTGGTATGTCAGCTCTTTCATTTGAAGAGTACCCTTCTTCCACTTCATCAATTTTTTGGGACAAAACCATAAGTCAACCTCTTCTCTGATTTTGTTTATTGTATCTGGTACAAGAAAGCTTCTTCCTTCAATGCATAGTTTGTTCCTATTTTTCCATAAGGTCCATAATATCCAAGGAAAGCTTCTTGTATTTTCCTTAGCCCACATACTCTGTTTTTCGAACCTGAAAAGGTAGGCTATATTCGAGTATAAAAAGTTGCTATTAAAACCATCTGGCTAGTTAGGAAACCCATACATCGCCCATATTTGACGAGCATAGTTGCAAGTGAAAAGAACATGATTGATTGATTCATTTTCCATTCCACAGATTGACATCTCTCATCTACTTTCATTCCTCTTGAATTCAGATTGTTAGCCACTAGTAGAGCATTATTGAGAGCTTTCCAAATAAAAGTCTTGATTTTTGGAGCTGTGGGAAGGTTCCAAACTTTCTCCTTGAGAGGATTAATAGAAGGCAAAGTTGAAGCTTCTCGAAATAGCTCTTCATTTTTACAGTTAAAAGCAATCAAATATCCTATTTTGACTGATACACCCCTGTTTTGTTGTGAATCCAAGTCCAAGAATCCTCTTGAGATATAACCGGTTGATTAAGTAGGATCAACTCAACTTCTTCAGGGTAGAAGAGTTCATTTAACACCTCTAAGTTTCAGCTTCTATTTGCACATCTATTAGGTCTTGCACCCTTAAGTCAATATCAATTATTGGGTTTTTGATGAGTGGGATTCTTCTTCTGCCATCATGTAACCAAGGGTCAGTCCAAACACTTAAAGATGCACCATTTCCAACTCTAATTTTGATGCCTTGTACTAACAATTGTCTCTCATGAATAATACTTCTCCAGGCAAAATATGGCCTTGAGCCCGTGTGAGCTTCTAGGAAATTCATTTGAGGAAAATACCTGCTCTTTAGAACTTGAGCCGCAAAAGAGTTTTTGTTATGAACTAACCTCCATGCTTTTTTTTGCTAAAAGATCTTGGTTGAAGCATTCTAGGTCTCTGAATCCAAAACCCCCATCTTTTTTGGATAAACACGTCTTTTCCCAGCTGATCCAATGTATTTTCTGTTTGTGTTCCAATGACTGCCACCAAAATTCAGTCATAGCTGATGTTAGGGCCTTAACCGTAGCTTTAGGAAGTCTGAAAACAGACACAACATAAATAGGCATCGCAATTGCTATGGCTATGAGCAGAATTTCTTTTCCTCCTTAAGAAAGTGTTCTTGCAAACCATCCGGACAGTCTATTCTTTAACTTTGAGTGAAGATACGCAAGCATCTAAGCTTTTGAGCCGCTAAAACACTCAACGCAGACCAAGGTATGTTACTGCACCACCTTCATTGTATATGTGTAACTGTTCTTGGATCAACAACCTTTTATCTTCATCTATCTTGTTACCAAAAGTGATAGACGATTTATCAACATTCACCTTCTGACCAGTTGCTAATTCAGATGTTTCAAGGATTTGTTGCAGCTTTTGGCATTGATTCTGATCAGCCTTGCAAATAAAAAGAATATCGTCAGCATATAAGAGATGATGAATCTCATGTCCATCTTCTGAAAACCGAGTGCCACTGATTGAACCCTCCTGTTGCGACAAATTCACCATATGCGTCAATCCATCAGTGCAGAGCGCGAAAAGAAACAGTGACAAGGGGTCTCCTTGTCTGAGATCACGCTAAGGATGAATCATACTGAAGGGTTGATCGTTGACGAGAACAAAATAAGACACTGTAGATACACAAAACATTATCCAGCCAACCCAATTGTGATGAAAACCCATGGCTATTAGAAAAGCTTTTAAATAAGACCATTCAACATGATTGTAGGCCTTAGACATTTATGATTTAACATCCATGTATTCTTAAGAAATTACTGAATGCATTCTCAGACTATGGACACCTCGTGCGCAATTATGATATTGTCTGAGATTAATCTGTCAGGCACAAAAGCAGACTGTGTAGGAGATACTATATCTTGCAGAAAAGGTTTTAATCTCCATACCAAAATCTTTGAAACTATTTTGTACACATCTGAGGAGAGACCGATCGGTCTCAAGTCTTTCATTTCTTAAGGGTTTACCTTCTTATGTAATAAGAAAAGATTAGTATAGTTCCATTTTGTTGGAAAAAATGATCTTGAAAGAAACCCTGAACCTCCGAGATCACTTGAGAACCTATAATATCCCAATATTTTTGGAGAAAAGACCAGACATACCATCAGGGGCGGGGCACTTGAAACTTTGATTGTTAAAGCTGCTTGCTTTACTTCCTTGTTTTTCACTGATTTTGTAAGAGATTAATTCATTGCAGGATTAACTCTTGCTTGAAAACCTTCAAAAAATGCTTGGTAATCAGCTGTGCAAACAGAGGAAAACAACTCGGTGAAATATTTGGCAGCTATGTTTCATTTTGAGTCTTCTGTTCGATGGTAATTACCACTTTCATCTTTTAATTTAACCAGGTAGTTTTTGGATCTTGAGGATTTCACAAAATCATGATAGAATTTTGTGTTTCTATCCCCATCTTTTAACCATCTTTCCGTACACTTTTGTTTCCAAAAGATCTCCACTTCTTTGTAAGTCATGGCTAATTCTTTCATGAGATAAAAAAAATTTTGTTGGTATTTGGATGATTTGCATATTGTTCCTCTTCCAATGTAATATGCATTCATTGTATTTCATCTATAGCATTGCAAGGATTTCTTTTTTTCCAATGACTTATTACTTTTCTACATAGTCCAAATTTAGAGAAAAGAGAACTTGAGGAGTTTTAGATGTTTGAGTTCCAGGCTTGCTTTATAGCTTCTTTAACTTGTGGTTTGAAGATGAGTCTTCTATCAAACCTGAACTTACCTCTTGCACACTCCTGAGAAGCAGTTAACTTAATCAAAATTGGCATGTGGTCGGAACAACTCTTGTCTAGGAAGTTTTGATTAGCTTCAGGGAATTGAACAAGCCAAGCTTCATTGAAAAAGCATTTATCCAGTTTGTNTTTTTTTTTTTTTTTCCCCCCCCCCCCCCCCCGAGAAATTGTTACCTTGACTTGGTAATTCATTCAAATGACATCCCTTAATCATGTTAACAAAAGGCTGGAAGGAGCTTTTGACTTCTACTAGGACCCCCTGTTTTTTCTCCATTATGGAGTATATCATTAAAATCTCCTAAAAGACACCAACTTCCTTTCCTTGAAACACCAAAACGTAATATTCTTTCTCATAACAAAGGTCTTTTACTAATAACAGAATTCCCATATATACAAGATAAGAAAAAAGAGACAGAACCAAAAGTAGTCTTACAATCCATAATATTCTTACTTACATACAAAAAGTCTAGATCAACAGATTTTTCCCAAAAAAGTGCTAGACCACCACCCAAACCTTGAGGTTCTACCATGTAGATATTATCATAACCTAACCAGACTTGAAGGTTTACCAAAACATCTCGTTTGTTCTTTCTCTCTATAAGAAAAATAATCTCAGGAAAGTGTTTCTTACGCACTTCCTTGAGATGTGAAATCACCAAATCATGAGGCTTTCCCACTCCTTGGCCATTCTAAGACAAAATGCTCATTGATTTTTTGGTGATCCCACATGGGGGATCACCTTTTCATGCTTCTGCTTAGCTTTCTTTTTCTATTGATCTTCATTCTCCAATGGCCTCGTCTTATCGGAAACACTTTCCATGGCTTCATAGCTTTGATTCACACTGACATAATTTCCGGAATATGCTCATTTTCTAACATTTCTTGCGTTCTTCCCTAGTCTCTTCCTCTGGTATTTTTGTTTAATATAAGATTCTGATGAGCCAGGTCCATCAACTCCTTTTTTGGCATGTCTTTAGAGGAAAAAACAAGTGGCAAAGGATTTTCCATGTTGGCTTGAAGCTTTTTGGATTTGAATATGATGGATAAAGAGATATAAGACATTGATCTTTCTTCAACATTTCTTGAATTCACCAACAAATCAGAAATAAACCTTTGTTCGATCCTATTGCAGACACCATTAACTTGTTACCCACTTCCATTATGTTTTCCTCATTCAGAGATTCTTTTCTTTGGAAGTCAAAAGCTATTCCTTTACCTTTATCAATGTTTTTGGTTATGATTGGAGGAGGTTCTACCCTGAGAATAGTTTTTTGACCCATCAGGTCATTCTGAAGACTTTCTAGAAAAGCTTTGATTCTTTCTTCTCTAATGATCTGTTCTTCTCCTGTTGAAACCATGAGATACTGCCTCATCCCCTCCAGCACTTCAGGAGCTATACGTGGTCTACCAGTAGCTGGAAGTAATCAAATTTGATCCTCTCTCAACACACCAATCAAAATATCATTTTCTTTAAAAATAGAGGAAGGATTCGCCGCCTTTCTTGAACAAGAATTTGAACTTCGATTTGAATCCTTGGAATGGCTATTCAAATACCAGGGACATTTACCTTTTTCATGAGTTAGGCACAGACAGTGATAACATTTTTCTGGATCCTTTCGAATGAGTATAAGATTTTCACATCACTTCCAGACGGTAGTGTGACTGTTCTAAATCTTCTTAAAGGTTTGTTAACATCTAGCAACGCCTTAACTCTTACATAATCTCTGCTCTGTGGTTTTTCAGGGTCAAAAGCAACTTCAATGTCCTGCAAATTCCCCTATAGAAGTAAGAGATTCCTTAGTAAAGTGGTTGACTGGGACGTTTCGCATTTGGACCCACACAGGAGTAAATTGGTGGTAATCACGTGGTGGGTTTTCCATCCATTTATCCATCACCATAGACCATTGATTGAAGGTGTAGATACCTTTCTTTAAGACGCCTTCAAGATCGTGTTCATACTTAAAGATGAATTGGAAACGCTCTTTTGATAAAGCTACTCTAGTTACCCGATCATAAAGATGTCGTGTCCTCGGTATATATAGAATCATGTCTGACATTTTTTTGACTATTCGGGTTAAGCAGCCTTCCTATTAAGCTTTGAGAGTTTCTTTCACTTGAGTAGAACTCTGGGAAATCTAGTAGAACAAATGATTCTTTATCTTCTTCAAGGGTCATCGCCTCTATCGCTAGATCAATTGAAGAAGACATTGTGAACTTCAAAGAAAATCCCCGGAAGATCCCGTTGAGATTTGGAACTAAGAGTTAACAGAAGCTAGAAAAATCCCCGGAAATAACTTCCCGTTGAGATAAAGGCAGATTTTGGTTTGAGATGATGATCGGAGAAAGGTAAGAAGACGGTGTTTTGCGGTTGTTTTTTTTGAGAAAAGGGAAAAAAATCCAGCCAAAAGCCCTAATTCTGTTCGTCAAAAACCTCCAATAGAATTAGAGAGTCCTAAGCAATTTTTCGCTTTTCTTACTTTACGTTTTAGTGACTCTTAATATAACAAATGTTTTGCCTACAAAATGTATGCAGTATGCTTAAGATAATGTCATAAGAATTTTTTTTTGGTCACCAAGAATTAATTATTTTATTTCTTTTTATTCAATGACGATGATAGAGCAATATTTTAGCCTAGAACTCTTTCCTTCTTTTAGAGGTTTTTTCCAAGCCAAGAAAAATGGACAGTATTAATAATGTCTTGGCAAAATTGTTCTCTCTCCTTTCTTTTTACTCTTTTTTGGTTCCATTTAAAAACTCATAGCTTTCTAGAATTTTTCATCAAAAATGTTAGTTTGAATAACGGTGGTGGTTCTTAGCAACATTGAGTTTTGGTTGTGGTGGAAAGCAAGCCTTTTTCTTCTACTATTGGATGGAGCTACGCAATCAATGTTCTTAGACGAGGAACTTTGAACCAAGCTACGAGATGGAGAGAGGACCGAGAAGTCTTATTGGAAGATTCTTGAATCCTCCAAGTCATAATATGTACAGGATGATAAGAATTATGCCACAGATATGGAAGATCTAAGAGAGAGTGCATGGTATTGCTATTTCTAAAGAAATCCTTTCATCTTTGAACTCGAAAATGATATAGATACAGTTATGAAGCACGGTTTTTGACATTTGATAATTAGGGAATGGTTTTGAACATATGAGTTGAAATCCACCGGCTAACTTCCTTCGTAATTCTCCAATTTGGAATCATATTCATAAAATTCATGTGAATTATTTCACTCTCAAAACGTTTAAGGTTATTTTCGGTGCTATTGGATACATTAAAGACATTGAATTTGACCCCGATAAGCAACATCTTCTCAGCTACATCCATACGTTGGTCGTGATAGACTTGGATCAGCCTTTAAGAGATAAGAAGATTGTCACTTTGTCGTCATAAGGAGTAACTTATGTGGAGATCGAGTATGAAAGGGTTCGCAAAAAGTGTTTTCGATGTTTATGTCTTACACATGAAAAAATGTATTTTGGTGCAAAAAGAACAAGGCGTTGATGTGGATTCGATTCTAAGCCAAACATAGTAGAGTTGGCTACGACTTATAATAGACAACACCACAAAGGTTTGACTAACGAGTTAATGCCACTATTGGCACCATCGAACAAAAGCTTGTGACCCCCCTGTTGAAGGATCCTCAGTGGACACACTAATGGCACAAGCATAAAATCTAAAAACTATTGGAAAACTCAACCATTTTGTATGGCAATGTTTAACTGGTAATCTGGCTATATGCCAAAGATTATTTTCTCGACACATAGGAGTCGAGGCAACATATCCCATTTGCAGTGCAGAGGAAGAAATTATTAACCATATATTATTTGAATGTCCACATGCTCGCCAAGTTTGGCCTTTAGCTCCCATCCATCAGCCCCTAAGCTATTTCCTCGAAATTCAATATACATTAACTTCGACTATCTATTTTGGAAGGCCAAAAAATAGGGATAAGTGAGGAGTCGATGATTATCTTTCCTTGGATTCTTTGGTTTATTTGGAAGGCAAGAAACGAGGTTATCTTCGGAGCCGAGAGGGAAGATGCCCAGGACATTCTTTTTCATGCCATACAATAAGTTAATGCATGGTTAAATATTAACTCCCCAGAGAAAACTGATGCGCAATCGGAGAACTCTCCCATGGTGCCCCCTCATGAGGTAGCCCCCTCACCCCTGGGTTTGGTTTGTTAAATAAATGATTCTTGGAGCTCATCTGACACCTCTTGTGGATGCGGTTGGAGCTTAGTAGAAAACGACACCCTCCTGAGGAATGAACATAGAAGTACTCACAATACCTTGTCTCCCTCGCATACGGAACAAGAAGCACTTTTATGGGTAATGGAGGTTTTGAGCTCATTTGCAACAACAAAGGTTGTTTTTGCTACAAATTGTGTGCAGCTGATAGTCGATGGTCTCAACCCCTTCAGATTGTCCCTCTTATGCTGTCGAGTTAGATGATTTCGCTAGGCTAAAGGCTCATTCCCGAATTTTAATATTTTTTATCTTTCTCTTTCTTGTAATGTTGTGGCCGATATTTTTGCCAAAATAGCAAGACTAAGCGGTTTTTTATCTATCCATGTAAAAAATTTGGTTCCTTGTCGGCTTTCCCTAGAATAGGTTTCGGCGAAAAAAGAAACGAGAACGAGTTATTTTTTAAATTTAAAATGATATTCCGTAAGGAACAAAACGAAACTCGTCTTCTTCTACCACTTAAATAAAAGTAGCTCCAACAAAAGAAAAACAATAAAGAGTTTTATACGATAAGGAAGGAAGAACAAAAAGAATTGTTGTATTTTGTAAAATTCTATGATTTTCTGTTCAGTTTGCTATCATTGTCATATTTTATAGTATAATTTTAGTAACTCTTTCAGTTTTCTCTTTTCATTTATTTTTGTAAAAGCAAAAGAAAAAAATTCAATCTCTTTATCTCTCTCTCTTCTTGAAATTTATCGCCGATTCTGATTTTCTTCCATGGGAGGTTTCAAAAGTTTTGTTCTTAAGTATTATCCTAAATTTAGAAGAAACAAAGCAATTTCTTTAAGGTTTGTGTGTATGATTTGTTGAATTTTCTGGAGCAATCAAAACTAGCTCCATTTTCCAAAATCGCATCTTCATCACCATTGTTTTCAATTATTAATCGTATCAAAAAGAAAACAATGACTTGCTTCTCTTTTCTGAATGCTCAAATACATTGTCCCCAAGGGATTTATTGCGGTGGATGGGACGAGCTTGGCGGTCGTTAATGTGTTTGATGAGGAGAGCTGCTTCAATATCATGATGGTTGCTTATACGTAACATAAGGTGGTTCATTCCCACCAAGAAAATTGGGCATAAAATGAGTCTTGAGGTTGATATCATGGGCAAATACGTCGAGAGGCTTCTCACTAGCGGCGACTTCTCCATGAACAAGGCAAAGATAACTGATACAAAATTCAAAGCTTAGGTTTTTATGGAAGAGAACAAAGGAGGATATTGATTACGAAGTATAATAGAGAAAAATAGGGTTTTTAATTTTTCTCCTTTAATACCGTGAAAATGATAATAGCTTTGTTAAAGGGATGTTGGAAAGAAGAAGATAATATTTTAAAAGTGATGGAGTAAGTGTTTAAGAATTTTTGGAAGAGGATGAAGAAATTTAGAAGAAGAAGTTTATTACTTTGAAGAGATTTTTTATTTCTCGGATGGTTTCAAATGAAAGGGGAGAAGAGGTATTTCTAGCCTCCAAAGTACAAAATATCTCAAATATTTTAATCCTAAATCTAGAGATTTCTAATAATATTTTATTATAAATATCTAGATTAATTTATTATTTAAAACTCTCTAGAACTTTTAGAGGAGGTGGAGGTTTGAGATATTTTTCTAGAGGAAATCTTTAAAACTTTCATCAAGTATTTTATGTTTGGCCTAATATGTGTTTATTGGATTATGATCCAATAATTAACTTGACCCAAAATCAAGTTTATATTCATCATCCCCTCTTAAACTTGATTTATCTACTCCAAGCAAATTCCGCATCTTGATAAAGTCTTCACGCTTGAGAGGCTTTGTGAAGATATTCACTACTTGATCATTTTTCTTCATCTACTCCAATCGTATATCCTTCTTGCAAACACATTCTATAATGTAGTGGTAACGAGTGTCAATGTGCATACTTTGATCATGAAAGAGTGGGTTCTTCGCCAAAGTCATAGCTGACTTGTTATCCGCGAAAATTTTTGGTGGCTCCTCTTATGTTAAACTTAACTCCTGTAGCAGGTTTTGCAATCATATAGCATGACAAACACATGACGTAGCCACTATATACTCCACTTCATAAGTGGAAAAGTAACGGTCGGTTTCTTCTTCGATATCCATGTGAAAGCCGTGTCTCCAATGTAGAACACAAAATCACTTGTGCTTTTTGATCATCAATGTCACCAATCCAATCGGTATCGCTATATCCAAAGAGCTTGTAACTGTCTGAAATCGAGTAATAAAGGCCAAAGTATGTGGTACCTTTGATATAGCGAAGAATCCTCTTTGCTACTTTAAAGTGGATAGTCGTCAGATGCTCCATATATCGACTCACAACTCCAACTGCATAAAGAATGTCAGATCTTGTGCACGTCAAATATCTTAGACTCCCAAATAAAGAATGTCAGATCTTGTTGTTTTAATCCATATAGCGCCTTCTTTAACCTCAAGACTTTGTCTTCTTCTCCTTTGATTATGAAACCTTGTGGTTGCTCAATGTAGACTTCTTCATCAAGGTCATCATTTAAAGGCAGACTTGACATCCATTTGATGTATCCTCCATTTTTTTGAGCCAAACAAATTATTAGTCTAACCGTTTCCAAGCGAGCAACAGGATCGAATATCTCGTCATAGTCGATTCCCGTTCTTTGACTATAGCCTTTTGCCACCAATCTTGCTTTGTATCTTTCAACTTCTCCTTTACAGTTCTTCTACGCTTTGTACACCCACTTCACACCAATCGTTTTGTGCCCATTTGGAAGTGAAGCTAACTCCCATTTATCATTCTTTTCTATCGACTTGATTTCTACATCCATTGCACTTCTCCATGTCTTCTTTTCAAGAGTTTCTTCGAAGTTCACAGGCTCGCAATACCCAAATAGAAAAAATAGAGTAAGATTTTCTTGATTTTCAATTATCTCGTAAAGCTCTTGTAGACTTCTAAAATGTGGGGTCCTTTCACTCGAACTTTCATCTTCATGAAAATTTGTAGTTGATGGTGTAGCTTGCTCCTCTCTTGGCTGCTCCAAAATTTCTTCTTCAAAAGATGGAAAGAAGTTGTAGTTTTCATCATTTGAGCTCCATTCTTATTCTCCTTCTTCATCGAAAGTGACATTTCGACTTACGATTGTCTTCTTTATATCAGGATTTTAGAGCTTGTAACCTTTGGAGTTAACATCATAGCCAATGAATATGTACTTTTCACTCTTGTCATCTAGTTTTCTGCCTTTCATCCGCTACATGAGCATGAGCAGGCTTCCAAATACTCTTAGATGTGAAACACAGGCTTCCTTCCACTCCATGCTAATACAAAAAAATATTAATATATCACTTTTTCAATTTTATACATAAATTTACATATATATCATATATATCATGTCTTTTTCGTCTCATTCTTGTACTTAATATTTTAGTTATGCCAAAATAAAGTCAATAGAAATTTTTTTAAATGAATTATACACATAACTACTCACATATATACAAAGGAATATATTTATTAAGTTTTCATATTTTGTTATCTTATATCTTTCATCCGATTTATCTTTAATTATTCTACTATATTATAACATAAAAATGAACTATTTTTTGTTTTCTATTGAATTTTCCAACTAAATAATATACTATCAATAGTTATAAACTACATTTTAAAATATTGTGGTCGTGGTTAATGTGGTGCATCCAATCGATTTCTTACAAGATACTTTTTAATGGTCGACCAACGGGGAATATAGTACCCCAGCGAGGGCTGAGACAAGGGGATCCTCTGTCACCGTACCTCTTTATTATTTGTACAGAAGTTCTGATTGTGAATATCTAACGAAAGGAGCGAGATAGTGCTACAACGGGGATTCAGATAGCCCATCATAGCCCGGAAATATCATACCTTCGTTTTGCAGATGATAGCCTTTTCTTTTGTAAGGCAGAGGATTCATAATGCCAAGCTATCCTGGATGTTTTGCGTGATTATGGGCATACTTCAGGGCAAGTAATAAATTTTGATAAATCATCGGTGATGTTTGGGAAGAATGTTCCGGAACAGACAAAGGTATTGCTGAAGACGAGGTTAGGTATTTTAAAGGAGGGTGGTATGGGCACATATCTTGGAATTCNGGGGGGGGGGGGGGTTCCAAGAGTCAGATTTTTAATTTTTTCAGAGAACGGTTAGGAGACCGAGTGAATGGTTGGTCTTCCAAGTTTCTATCAAAGGGGTTAAAAGAGATTCTGATCAAATCAGTTGCTCTTGCGCTACCCAATTATGTCATGTCATGTTTTAAGCTTTCCCGAGTGTTAACAAAAAAGTTAACTAGTGCGATTTCTAAATTCTAGTGGAGCTCCAATGGATGTAACCGCGGTCTCCATTGGGTTGCATGGGACAATTTAGGTATACCAAAAGAGATTGGAGGCCTAGGCTTTAAATCTCTGGAGGATTTCAATACAACCTTATTGGCTAAACAATTATAGAGGTTAATTCAGTATCCTGGGTCACTAGTGGCTCGGGTTTTACGTGGTCCGTATTTAAGGAAGGTTCATCCGTTAAATGCAAGGAAGCCTCATTCACCCTCTTTCGATGGGAAGAGTATTTTCTCAACTCAGAATTTTCTTAGGAAAGGCATTAGGATACATATAGGTTCTGAGATAAACACATCGGTCTGGCATGATCCGTGGATTCCGGATGATATCCCGCGGCTAGCAAGAGGTCGTGGTAGCCTGAGGTATCCTAGGCTAAATGTACAACAATTGATTGATCCACAAACGAAAGACTGGCATGTGCAACTTCTACAGGAATTATTCAATCGAGAGGATATTATTTTAATTAGGGGTATTTATCCGAGCCGCACCATTACGTACGATGACGTGGTTTGGCACTTTACCAAGTCGGGACAGTATACTGTTAAATCGGGCTACAAAATTCTTAATGTTGTGGAGATATCTCAGATTAATAATAATGGCTGGGAACCAGGTTTAGACGCTTTAAAAGCTTTCACTTGGCAAATAAAATGTCCTTTAAAGATTCAGCATCTTTTTTGGCAAATTATAACAGGAAGTCTGGCAGCAACNGGGGGGGGGGGTTCGTTGTGATACAATTTGTCAGAGTTGTGGCTCCTGTGAGGAAACAATTAATCATATCTTTTTTGAGTGCGCCTCGATCCAGCATATTTTGGATCCCTACAAGGACCAAACAAGAAAGAAAGTCTTTCCTTCTGAGGCACTTTACACTAATATGGCCTACCTTTTTTGGCATAACCTTGTGCAAACTCGGGATAGCGATCGTCTCGATCCCTTCCCATAGATACTTTGGTTAATTTGGAAAGCATGAAATAAAAAGGTTTTCCAAGGAGTACAATTGGATGTGGCAGAGATACTCCGTTCAGCAGAGACAAATGCTTTAGCTTGGAACGAAGCACAAATTGCCCTCTCCTCGGGTGAGGATAGGCTTTGTAGCGAACCAAGCATTCCGGATGTGCTACTTTGTCGGATAGACGGTTCATGGAAACAATCGGATCCTACTTCAGGACTTGGATGGATATGCACCAATAAAGATGGGGAGGTAATTTTGATGGGAGCGAAATGCCAACGTTGGAGTCTTTCACCACTTCATGTCGAGTTCGAAGCACTGCTATGGGCGATGACAGAACTGCATAATCGCAGAATAGACTGCCAGGTTTTCCAGACGAATTGCACGGAGCTCATTAGTATTATTCAGCTTCCGGAGGATTGACCTGCCTTCCATACACAAATTCAAGATTACCTGTATTTATGTGGATTCTTCACCAACTTCTCGTTGACACATGTTCCGCGGACAACAAACACGCAAGAAGATAATTTGGCACGACGATCCCGTTCTTTTTAACTGATTTTATTTATGTAGACATAGTTTCTCCGAACTGACTTTCCACTTCGAGAGTTAGTTAATAATTAATGTGTGGTTGAAAAAAATATTGAAGTCAAACTCATTCAAAACTTATATAAATTATATTATTGAATCATATGAGGCTAAAAGAAAGAAAAACACATATTTTGTTGTGAAACTAATGAGAAGGATGTCTTTATTAATGATAGGAAC
>OVAN01008237.1:0-17573 GCA_900406275.1 Anastatica hierochuntica | reverse complement strand
TGATATTTCATGGAAATAGAATTACTATTATTATAGTAGTTCTATTTCAGGAGAAAAAAGTTTCTCTTACAACACTTTTGTCAACTTGGGAAATATTTCTCGGATTTCAAAAATTCAAAATATGGTTGATGTAAAAGAAAATAACTTAATTTTTTGTGTATTTGCATTTTCCATATACCATGTTAAAAATGCTACAAATACAATTAAAAATGTTAGAGTTTAAGTGAAGAAGAAAGAGAAAATCCAAAAAAAAATAAAAAAACAAATGAATCTCCAACTCACTCTCCATTAAGGAGAGAATGAGGAACACTTGAGCCAAAAATTTTACAAATACTTAATTAATGAAAAGGAGGGGACAAATATTTAATCAATGAATTTTTTTTTGGCTATATCTCTAATTCACCCAAAGTTAAATGTATCCGAGAAAGATTAACAGCAGACAATTGCATATTTTCTTTAATTTCTAGTCTATCGTTTAGGGTTTGCGTCTTTGGTTTATGTCTAATCCGGTTTGACTTCGGGGGTGGTGCCTTAAGTTCGTTGGCTCTTGACTCCTAAAAAGTTTAGATCTTTGTCGGTTTTATGTTGTACTGTGTGGGCTTGGTCTCACTCAGCATTCACAAATGGGCCTTAGTGGACTGACCTTATAACAAATAAGAAGAAGAAAGAAGCATGTGGGCTTATGAAGCCCATAAGGTTGTTTGGTTGTTGTAACAACCAATAACAGAATCAAACAGAGAGAGACACAAAGGAGAAGCATATATATAAGATTGAGTAATCGAAAAAACAGAATGAAGGGAGATCATCATCATCTTCTCTAAGCTTTATTTTTAAGTGCTTAAAATCTCTCTATCTTCGATTCTTGAGGAACCTTCTTTTCATACAATCACTCTCTTTGTAATCACCAAGAAAAGATAGTGGATTGAGAGCAATGTCTCTCACGAGATGTACCAGAAAGTTTCTGGGAACTCGTGAAAACTTCTTGTGTTCATAGAATAGATAGAAACAATCATGAACAAGTTAAAGATCTAACACAAGCAATCATGCGATCAAAATCTCAACAAATGGTAGCAGAGCGTTCAATCCAGGTAATCTGATTGTGGAGGTAAGAGATCTGAGACTTATCTTGATTTGCGAAGAGGTTATAGAAATCGAAGAAGAGATCTATAGGAAATAGATCTGCATCTAGAGAATCTTGAAGATCTGATAGCTTTCGTATAAATCTGTAACTTCACTCTCCTGAACTGGTCTTGTGAAGTTTGTTAAGAAGAGTCTGCTTTGGTTCTTGTTTGGAATCTGCAGTTAGAACAAGAAACAATTAACAATGGATCCAACACCAGGAAGGTTCGAGATGGAGAAGTTTGATGGAAAAGGAGATTTTGGCTTATGGAAGTTTAAGCTGTTGGCTCAGTTAGAGATTCAAGGTCTATTATTAGTTCTTCAAGAAGATGAAAGTTCTGATATAGAAACTGGGAAACAAGTTAAAGAGGATCCAGCAAAGGCTGATCCAACAAAAGTTGATCCAAGGAAAGCTGATAAGGATCTCAGGGTAAGAAGTTTGTTCAGCACGTGCCTTAGTGATACCTTCCTAAGGAAGATAATGCATGAAAAGACTGCTCTTGGTATTTGGAAAGCTTTAGAGAAAGACTATTAGACTAAGTCATTACCCAATAGAATCTACCTGAAGAAAAAGTCTCCTTGTTACAAGATGGAGGAAGACAAGTCTATAGAAGAGAATGTAGATGTTTTTCTCAAGCTGATAGATGACTTAGCCAATATTAAAGTTACTGTCGCTGATGAAGATCAAGCAATACAGCTTCTTTCTGGACTTCCTACATTGTATGAACCATTGGTTCATACTTTACAGTATGGAAGTGGTAAAGAAACTTTGACTGTCAGTGAAGTTATCACAGCAGCCTACTCAAAAGAAGCTGAATTGAGATAGAAAGGACTATTAGGCAAAGGAAAGACACTATCAGAAGGCCTATATGTTGAGTCTTGTGGCAGACCAGAGAAGAGACAAGACAAAGGAGGTAACAAGAATGGTAAGGAATCAGGAAGATCTAAGAGCAAAGGGAAGTCTAAGTCAAAGCCAAAGTTCAGTAAAGCAAACAAACGTGAATGCTTTATCTGTGGAAAGAATGGACACTGGAAGAGAGATTGTCCTGAGAAGAATCAGAAAGGCTCTAATTCAGCTAACACTGTTGCAGAAGTGAAAGAGCCTATGGTTCTAACTGTTAGCACTATGAATACTAAGGATGAGTGGGTGCTTGACTCAGGATGTACCTTTCATATTACTCATAACAAGGAACTACTATATGATTTTGAAGAATGTGGAGGTGGGAAGGAGCTCATGGAAAACAATACTCACAGCGATGTACATGGTATTGGGAAGATCAGAATCACTAATCCTGATGGGTCAATAGTTATTCTGAAAGAGGTTAGGTATATGCCTCACATGTGCATAAATCTTATATCCTATGGTATGCTAGAAAAGTCAGGGTGTAGATATGAAGGTGGAGACTTCTTAGTGACATTCTACAAAGATGGCCATAAAGTGATCTCTGGGAAATACAGAAATGGTTTGTACTATCTTCTGGGAACAGTTAATAAAGGATAAATTAATGTTGCCATCTCCAGAGATAAGACAATGTTGTGGCACTCTAGGTTGGGTCACATGAGTTCAAAGAATATGCAACTCATGGTGAAGAATGGCTATCTAGAAGGAACAAATATTGGAGAGTTGGAATTCTGTGAGAATTGTGTCCTTGGTAAATCTCACAAACAAGCTTTTCCTACAGCAAAACATACCACTAAAGGAATTCTGGATTATATCCATTCAGACCTCTGGGGATCTCCTTCAAACACAGAGAGTCTTGGTGGATGTAAGTATTTTGTGAGTTTTATTGATGACTACTCAAAGAAGGTTTGGGTTTACTTTCTGAAATCAAAGGATGAGGCATTTCAGAGTTTCAAAGAGTGGAAAGAGTATGTGGAGACACGAACATGGAAGAAAGTAAAATGCCTAAGAACAGACAATGGGCTTGAGATTTGTAACTCTCAGTTTGATAGTTTGTGCAGAGAGTCAGGAATTAAAAGACACGGGACTTGCACTTATACTCCTCAGCAGAATGGAGTAGCTGAGAGGATGAATAGGACTATTCTGGATAGGGTCAGGTGTATGTTGGTTGAAACTGGTTTGGGAAAGGAGTTATGGGCTGAGATTACCTCTACAGCTGTGTACCTAATAAATAGAACACGAAACTCAACATTGGATTTCAGAATACCAGAGGAAGTTTGGTCAGGAACTAAACCAGATGTAACATCACTAAAGAGGTTTGGATGTATAGCCTATGTCCATGTGACACAAGACAAGACAAGTCCTAGGGCTGTAAAAGGTATATTTCTAGGATATCCTTTTGGGACAAAAGGATACAGAGTTTGGATTCCTGAGGAAGAAAGATGTTCAACATCAAGGAATGTTGTGTTTCATGAAGACTTGATCTACAAAGACATTTTGTCATCTGATGAGAGCAAAGAGTCACTGTCAGAATCTACAGAGGCCAGTAGAAAGGGAAAGAAGAAAATTTCTTTCAGTTCTGAACTAGTTAAGGGTCCATCACAGTTGGGAGAATCCTCTGGTCAAGGTGGAGCTTCTAATTCAGAGAGTAGTTCTGAAGAATCAGATCAAGAACTAAGCTCTGAAGTGGAAGAAACTAGTGAGGATACATCAGGATCAAGTAATCTTGATGAGTATCTTCTAGCCAGAGACAGAGAAAGAAGACAGAATGTTAGACCACCCTCAAGATATGAGGATGGAGACTTTGTAGCCTATGCCTTGTCTGTAGCAAATGACTTGGAGATAGAGGAACCTAAATCTTATGCAGATGCCATGAGAAGTAAAGATAGAAGGAAATGGTCTAATGCAGCTAGTGATGAGATTGTGTCTCTTGAAAAGATTCACACCTGGGATCTCATTGACAGGCCAGACAAGCAGAAGCTCATAGGCTGTAAATGGATCTTTAAGATCAAACCAGGAATACCAGGAGTGGAAGATATGAGGTACAAAGCAAGGTTGGTGGCCAAAGGATTTTCACAAAAGGAAGGTATTGACTACAATGAGATATTCTCTCCAGTAGTCAAATATGTATCCATAAGGATAATGTTTTCAATTGTGGTCAACAAAGACTATGAGTTGGAACAACTAGATGTAAAGACTGCTTTTCTTCATGGAAACTTTGAAGAAAGGATCCTTATGGAACAACTAGAAGGTTTCATTAAAAAAGGAAATGAAAACAAGGTCTGTCTTCTGAAGAAATCTTTATATGGCTTAAAGCAGGCACCTACACAATAAAATCTAAGGTTTGATGGGTTCATCACGAGTATTGGGTTCATCAAGAACTCTCGAGATCCATGTGTCTATATGAGAGAGATACAAACAGACAGAAAAATCTACCTATTGCTATATGTAGATGACATGCTTATAGCATGTGGAAACCTAAAGGTGATTAAGGAAGTAAAGGACAGCTTGAGCAAGGAGTTTGAAATGAAGGATTTGGGTAAGGCTTCTAGAATTCTGGGTATGGATAATATCAGAGACAGGAAGAAAGGAACTTTAATACTTTCACAGGGAAAGTATTTAGAGAAAGTTCTAAAGACTTTTGGAATGTTTGAAGCAAAGGCGGTAACCACCCCTACATCATCTCAATTCAAACTAAGAAGCTTGTCCAGTGACGAACAAGCTGAGGAAGCTATACACGAGGGATATTTCCTATTCCAGTGCAGTGGGTTCATTGATGTATGCAATGGTTGGTTCAAGACCAGACTTAGGTTTTGCAGTTGGTTTGGTGAGTAGGTTTATGTCTAACCCAAACAGAGAACATTGGTTGGCTGTGAAATGGGTTTTAAAGTACATTAAAGGTGCATTTGTTCAAAATTTAGTATTCAAGAAGGATTCAGATTTCAACATTGAAGGTTTCTCAGATTCAGATTATGCTACTGACTTGGATAAGAGAATGTCAGTAACAGGTTATGCATTTAAAGTTGGTGGAAATAAAGTTTCATGGAAGTCTTGCTTGCAATCTGTAGTTGCCCTTTCAACTACAGAAGCAGAGTATATGGCACTTGGAGAAGCAGCCAAAGAGGCCATTTGGCTTAAAGGTTTTTGTTCAGATTTTGGTTTTAAGCAAGAAAGTGTTAAACTACACTGTGATTCACATAGTGCAATTGCACTAGCTAAAAACTCAGTTCATCATGAAAGGACAAAACACATAGATACTAAATTTCATTTCATTAGAGATTTGGTATCTAAAGGCGACATTGTCCTATGCAAGATTCACACTAAAAGGAATCCTGCAGACTTCCTAACTAAGACCGTACCTGGGAATAAGTTCCAGCTATGCTATGAATTGTGGAATGTTGAATGAAGGAGAACTGGGCATAGGTAACATCAGGCAAGTATTATTCAGCCTCGCAACGAAAGGAGAATTGTTGTTAGTACTTGCAGATAAGAAATCTAAAGGAAACTGATGGTGGGTTACCTGTTAAGCTAGGAACCAGAAGTCTTTAGATTGACTGGTTCTAGGTGGAGCTGAGGCTAAAGAGGTTGATGTTCTTGTACCAGTTTAAGTCTTGTTTCTCCTTCAGGGATCATCTAAAGAGTTGATCCAGATTTGAAAATCTGAAAAGAGTCTCAAATGTCAAAGAGAAGGTAAATGACGGAGATATGTATAAGAAGAGAAAGGCGAAATCTCTAGACAGCTAGATTTCGCAGGAAGCTTTATTGGTGATGTGTAATGTTCTACTCTAATCTATCAAGAGAAAGAGTGAGAATGATACCTGAGTTCGTGGGATGAGCTGATTTGAGCTTCGGTAAAGAAAAACAGAAGGGTTTTCTGAGCATGCAGGAAAATAAGAATCGCCATCGCCGCTTGTTATTTTGTTATCGACAAAGAGAGATTAGGGTTGAAGGAAGTGAAGCTGAGAGAGCCAAAGGTGGAGATTTGTGTGGGCTTGGTCTCACTCAGCATTCACAAATGGGTTTTAGTGGACTGGCCTTATAACAAATAAGAAGAAGAAAGAAGCATGTGGGCTTATGAAGCCCATAAGGTTGTTTAGTTTTTGTAACAACCAATAACAGAATCAAACAGAGAGAGAGGCATAAAGGAGAAGCATATATATAAGATTGAGTAATCGAAAAAACAGAAAGAAGGAAGATCATTATCATCTTCTCTAAGCTTTCTTCTTAAGTGCTTAAAATCTCTCTATCTTCGATTCTTGAGGAACCTTCTTTTGATACAATCACTCTCTTTGTAATCACCAAGAAAAGATAGTGGATTGAGAGCAATGTCTCTCACGAGATGTACCAGAAAGTTTCTGGGAACTCGTTAAAACTTCTTGTGTTCATAGCATAGATAGAAACAATCATGAACAAGTTAAAGATCTAACACAAGCAATCATGCGATCAAAATCTCAGCATGTACTAAGTATATATCCGCGTGTGGCCGCGAGATTATCTTTTTAATTATCAAATGAAGTTTTATTTTGTAATTTTTGAAGTTACATGATTAGCTTGGAAAACATGTTAAAATCTAGAGTCTTGTTTGTTTAAAAGTATCGTGGAAAAAGAACTAATCTTACATGTTGTAAATATAGTACAAAACTTTTTCTTTTGTTAAAACTTAAAGATTTGTTTAGGGTCCAAGATTTAAATAAAAAGGATTTTATAGAAATAATATCCGCTCTACGCGCATGTTTGTTTTATACATTATTTTTTAATAAAATGTATCAACATCATTTTGTATTTATATTTGATACTTCGATTACAAATCACGATGTAGTTTTACAATTTTTATAATCCAACTTTCATGATTGAGTTAATAAACCTTGGAAATAACCACAACGTTGGCTTAGGAAGATTTAGGATTTTGTATTTTTAGCTTGACAGTTTTTTACTTTTAAGAGATTCTTAAGAAAAAGATGGGAATATTCATTAAACCTTAGAACTTGGGATAATAATGACCAAAAATTTAATATGATTTTAGAGGGGAAGGAATAGAACCCAAAAAACATATATTGATTTAATTGAATAAACCAAAAATGATATGTCAAATTGAAAGGTTTTGATTGACTTTTAATATTTTAATTTATGGTTATTATAGTATTGATTGTAGTCATTGTTGGATAATTCCAAATAATAAAATAGGAAAATTCTTAGATAAGGAGATTAGTTTATCTAGGAAAAAGGAAATTCTAATTCGTATTAAGTTTAGGAGATTAGCTAAGCTTTTATAAATAAGTTGAATCCTTAAGGTTTGTTTAAGACATTCAAGAGAGAGATTTAGTTTTTTGTGAAAGGTTTTTCTAAATCAATAAGTAGAAACTTGTTCCTATAAACTGCTTTACTTTCTCCTTGAATATACGAAGAAGTCTTGCTCTCCTTGTACGAAAGCTTGAGTTGCAAGGCACGACATAATTGATCCAAAACAGAGCACAAAACAGGTTTCGGGTTAATCAAAACTTAGAATTGGTAGCAGAGCTTCACGTTACAATATGTGGGATCTGAGGGTGGCCATCGAGAAAGATGACTAACCCAAGTGGTGAATCTTCTCAAACAAGCAACAACAATTCATCAATGGGACGAGATCTTAAGAGTCCAATGCTCTCTTCGACAAACTATACGGTTTGGTCAATGAGAATGAAATTTATTCTTCGAGTTAATGAGGTATGGGAGACAATTGATCTAGGCCTATTGGATGTGAAGAAGAATAACGTAGCAACTACCTTAATCTTTCAATCGATTCCCGAAGCATTGATATTACAAGTCGGAGAACAGGACACGGCGAAGGAGCTATGGAATGTGATTAAGACGAGGCACTTGGGAGCAGATCGTGTGAGAGAGGCACGACTCCAAACCCTAATGGCAGAGTTCGAGAGGATGAAGATGAATGAGGGTGAAGGCATTGATGAATTCATGGGAAGAATCTCGGGCTTAGTATCAAAGTCTGCCTCACTGGGAACCATCATCGAAGAAGCCAAAGTGGTTAAGAGATTCCTAACTGGCCTACCCGCATGTAGATATATTCACATCATCGCGTCTCTCAAACAGGTTTTAGACTTGAATTCCACGAGTTTTGAAGACATAGTGGGGAGATTAAAGACATATGAGGAGCGAGTGACGAAAGAACTAGGAGAAGTTGATCACGGAAAGCTCATGTACATGTCTAATACGAAACCAAACAGAGGAGGTTTTGTTAATGACCATCGAGTAAGCCACGGTACTTCAAGTGCGGAGAGTTATGGAAACAAAAACAGAGGGGGGGGCTCTTTCCGAGGCAGAGGTAGAGGCAATCAAAGAGGAAGAGGCAGGTCCAATACTCAATACCATGAAAAAGAGACCGGAAGTAACCAAGTTAAAACTAAGAAAGATCACTCCAAGGTTCGTTGTTGGAGGTGTGACAAGCTCGGTCACTTTGTGAATCATTTTCCCGAAAGACCCCCGAGAGACCTAGAGGCAAACATGGCGGAGACTCAAGAAGCTAAGACATTGTATATGCATGAGGTGATGTTTCTAAATGAAGATAAGCTCTTCCTAAAGAATCTAGATACACATCAAAGAGATGATTGTATGTGGTATCTAGACAATGGTGCGAGCAACCATATGACGGGAAACAAGAGTTACTTCTCCACTTTAGATGAAACCGTAAGAGGTAAGTTACGATTTGAAGACAACTCACAAGTTGACATAGTTGGTAAAGTCTCAATCATCTTTGTGAGTAAATTGAAAGAGAGGAGACAAGAAAAGGACATCTACTACATTCCTAACTTAAAACACAATATAATCAGTATTGGACAAGTAACTGAGCATGGGTGTGAGGTTAATATGAAAGGGGATAAGCTGGTGTGGAAGGATCCTCGTAGATTATTGATTGTTGCGGTTACAAGGTCAGCAAACCGATTGTACAAGACACAGATGGAGATACATATGGCAACGTGTTTCCAAATAGAAAGTGAGTTGTCTGCGCAAACTTGGCACTCAAGACTAGGTCATGTAAGTCATGGTGTAATGAGGAATATGATGGACAAAGGAATGGTAGAGGGGATGCCGAAATTTGCATTGGAGAAAGATGTGTGTAAGACTTGTCAAATTGGAAAGCAAACGCGCAATGCATTCCCGAACCAAGCCACTTATCGTGCATCTAGACCTCTTGAATTGGTTCACGGTAATTTGTGTGGACCAATCTCACCATCTACACCATCAAGAAATCGATATATCTTTGTGCTCATTGATGATTTTTCAAGATATATGTGGAGCTTGTTACTTAAAGAGAAGAGTGAAGCATTCGAGTGTTTCAATTTAAGTCTTATGTTGAAGCTCAATCATCGACATCCATCAAAACTTTTCATACTGACCGAGGTGGAGAATTCACTTCTCTAGAGTTTAATAAATTCTGCGAAATTAATGGAGTTAATCGTCACTTGACAGCTCCATATACACCACAACAAAACAGTGTTCTGGAAAGGCGTAATCGGACTTTGTTGGAAATGACTAAGAGCTTACTAAAAGGGATGGGGGTTCCGAATCATCTATGGGGAGAAGCAGTGCGCCATACTACTTATATAATCAATCGTGTTCCCACAAAGGCATTGGTAGGGAGAACATCGTATGAATGCTTCATGTCCAAGAAACCGAACATTGAGCACTTGAGAATATTTGGTTGCGTTGCTTATGCAAAAATAAATGGTCCAACACAAAGAAAGCTTGATGATCGCTCAATAGAGGTGATGAATCTTGGTACGGAACCATGATCTAAAGCCTTTCGATTATATGATCCAAAAGCGATCAAGATAGTTGTGTGTAGAAATGTCATCTTTGGTGAAAAAAGAGGATGGGATTGGTCCAAAGAAGAAAGAAGAGGCGAAGAACCAGGAGACTTCTTTGTTTTAGAAGATGTTTTGACTGAGCATATCAAGGAGACCAAACCCCAATGCAACTTGTGCACGAGCCTCTCGTAGCCGATGATGATCATCACAACGATGATGATGAAACAAGGGCCAATGGCAATGATGATGGTCCCGAAACTGATCACGAAACTGAACCTGAAACAGAGGCAGCACATACGATGCATCAAAACGAGCAAGAGAGGGTAACGAGAACATGTAGAATCATTACAAAACCAAAGCGGTTTGAAGATTATGTTCTCTTAGCCGAATATGAAGGTGGAAAGCTATTGTTCACCATAGATGGAGAACCCGAGACTTATGCAGAGGCAGCCAAGTTACGAGAATGAGTTGAAGCTATGTTAGCCGAATTGGAGCCCATCACGAAAAACAAAACATGGACACTCGTGGAAAGGCCAAGCGGAGTCAATCCTATTGGCCTCAAATGGATCTTTAAGCTGAAGAAGAAGGTTGATGGAACATTGGTTAAATATAAAGCACATTTGGTCGCTAAGGGGTATGTCCAACAATACGGAACCCGCTAGCTCGGTTAGAGACCATTCGATTGCTCATATCTCTTGCAGCAAGTAATGGCTGGGCGATTCATCACCTAGATGTTAAGACTGCATTCCTCAATGGAGAATTGAATGAGGAAGTGTATGTGACACAACCCGAGGGATTCGAGATAAAAGGCCGAGAGAAGTGTGTATACAAGCTAAGCAAAGCCTTGTATGGACTACGTCAAGCACCACGAGCTTGGAAATTGAAGCTCGATCATATTCTTAAGGAAATTGGCTTTGTTAAATGCAAGAAGGAGTCATTTGTATATCAAAAGAAGGACAAGAATGATCTCCTAATCATAGCTATATATGTTGATGACTTGTTTGTAACGAGAACTTCCATTCAAGTTATCAAGCGATTTAAGGAGGATATGTCTCGAAGATTTGAGATGTCAGACCTTGGTAAACTATCATATTATCTAGGCATAGAAGTGATACAAGGGACTTATGGCATACATATAAAGCAAGAAAGCTACACACAAGGAATCCTCTCGGACAATAAGATGGAAAGTTGCAATTCATGCCAAGTGCCAATGGATCCGAATTTGAAAGTTTCGAAAGCTGAAGTAGAAGCTGAGATTGACACTACTCAATACCGAAGGACAATCGGCTGTCTTAGGTACCTCCTGCATACTCGACCTGATCTTGCTTATAGTGTTGGTGTTTTGAGCAGGTATATGCAAAATCCCAAGACATCACATGGAAATGCTCTTAAACAAATACTTAGATACGTGAGAGGAACCACTAAGTATGGATTGTTTTTTAAAAGAGATGGGTCAAAGAGAGTTATTGGTTACAACGATAGTAGCCATTCCATTGATATTGACGATGGGAGAAGTACATCAGGACATGTCTTCTATTATGGTTCATCATTGATCACATGGACGTCTCAAAAGAAACCAACGGTAGCTTTATCGTCATGTGAAGCGGAGTTTATGGCTGCAACAGAAGCTGCAAAGCAGGCCATATGGCTTAGAGAACTGCTGGACAAAATCTTGGGAAGAAAGAATGAGAAAGTTTTCTTGAGAATTGATAATAAATCGGCAATAGCGTTGACCAAGAATCCAGTGTTCCATAAGAGAAGCAAACACATTCTCTCAAAATATCATTTTATACGAGAATGTGTGGAGAACCAAATGATTGAGGTTGAACATGTTCCTGGAATCGAGCAGAAGGCAGACATACTGACAAAGCACTTAGGAAAGACCAAGTTCAGTGAAATGAGAAGCTTGGTTGGTGTCGAAGAAATAAACTCACTCGAGATTCGTGTTGGAATTAGGGGGGAGAATGTTGGATAATTCCAAATAATAAAATAGGAAAATTCTTAGATAAGGAGATTAGCTTATCTAGGAAAAAGGAAATTCTAATTCCTATTAGGTTTAGGAGATTAGCTAAGCCTATATAAATAAGTTGAATCCTTAAGGTTTGTTTAAGAGATTCAAGAGAGAGGTTTAGTTTTTTGTGAAAGGTTTTTCTAAATCAATAAGTAGAAACTTGTTCTTATAAACTGCTTTACTTTCTTCTTGAATATATGAAGAAGTCTTGTTCTCTTTGTACGAAAGCTTGAGTTGCAAGGCACGACATAATTGATCCGAAACAGAGCACAAAACAGGTTTCGGGTTAATCAAAACTTAGAGTCATCACTTAACAAATCAGACTTGTTAGATAGTGTTTTGAAAGGGTGAAAAAAATAGTGTTTTGAAATGAATGGAGAATGAGAGCCGAGGACATTGTAGCATGGTGGTTGAGTCTCCAGAGCCAATCCTCAAGTACTAGGGTTCGACCCTCGTACACTACAGAGTAGAGGGAATATGTGGGACTAATGGGCTATCGGATCCGACATGTCGTTGTCCGTTTGTTGACAAAAAAAGAATGGAGAACGAAAAAAATATACAAATTGATAGAAGAAATAAAACACTTTCATTTTCTCCGGTTTTTCAAAGCAAATAGTAACAAATAAGGAGTTATGAAATGTGACAATTTATATATAACGTTTTGAAAAATTAAATATCTAATTATCTACACAAAAATTTGATTAAAAAAAATCTACACATTAATTCGGAAAGTCATACCAAAACCATCATCACCATGTCAATTGTGATATTATGCTTTTGTTTTTTGGGTCCATTGGATCAACCATGTGGGCTTGGGAATTTCAAGTTGAAGGCCCTTGTAATTTCTGCTGATGTGAGCAAGTCCAACAGTGTTTAACGACACAAGGTTTCTGCGTTTTAGGGAGCCATAGGTTTAGTGTGCTCTGCACATGAAGAAAAGTTGTTAACGGCAAGGAGTTAGATGTTTGTTAACATACGGTATTTGCAGAGGTTACTGGAGCCGAGAGAAGAGAGAGGATTGCATTGTAAAGGCAGAGCGACGAAAGGGTGAGAATGTGAAGAATATATCCCACTTCGGAAATATGAGAGAGACCTATTTAATATATAAATAACATGGATCAATCCACTAAGTGCCAATTGGTTTTGAGTTAGAAGCCCATGAAACTTAACAAGAAATTCAAAAAAGGGTGAGATCATATTCTTGTGGGTTTTCTTGTACCTTTTCCATGATTCTCTGTTCTTGGTGAGTGATGCAAGGTTTTCAGTGATTTGAGATATGCACTTGTAACTCTCTAAGTATTTTTTTTCTCTGATTTGGGTTTAAGTATCTAGATGTCATGTTACTTAATTGTTAAATCAATACAGGGAAAATGCTCATTTAAATCCTAAACTATTTGAAATTGGCACTTTTATTCCTCAACTATTGCTTGCGCAAAATAATTCCTCAATGTGTCGTTAGCTGTGCAAATTTAGGTTTAATGAAGTCAACCGTTAAACTTACGATAAACGCCGTTTAGTCTTTCTTCTTAACTTAATCGCAAACCCAATTCCCCAAAATTAAAAACCCTAAAACACAATTGGCGATTTCCGGCGACTCCGAAGAGATTTCCAGTGAGAATGGCGAGAACGATGTGGAGAGGCAGCGGTAGGAGGCGGAAGCTTCCAGTTCGAAGGCTTGAAAAATCAAATCCTGCAATTGATGGTGAGAGAGATACTGTCGATGGTGAGAGAGAAAGAGATACAATCAGTGTTGAAGAAGAAGGAGTTACAGTCGATGATGCAACATAGAAAGCTTCAATCGATGGTGCAGAAGAAGGAGCTATAGTTAGTGGTGAAGGAGAAAGAGAAACAATGGACGGTGAAGAAGAAAGAGTTGCAATTGATGGTCTAGAAGGAAGAGGGGTTCCTGAAGAAAGAGCTGCAGTTGAAGGTGCAGAAGAAAGAGATGCAATCGATGGTGAAGAAGAAGGAGATGCAATCAATGATCTTGGTCACAATAGTGATGAGATGATGGACTCGGATGATTCTGCATCTGTCGAAGGAGATGACTTCCCTGCTATCAATGAAGATGTCGCTGTCTTTAGATAGACGGAACTAGAGTTGGCTAAAGAATCAGATAATGAAGGTACTTTTGTGAATATTGAAATTGGGATGGATGATGCTTTGAACTCTCATTTTGGAGATGCTACTCGTGATGATGGAGTGGGAGATACTGTTCAGGAAGATGGAGAGGCTGATGATAGTGGTGATGATGTATGGAATGACGTTAACATTCATGATTCTCTAAAAGATGATGATGATTTTGAAATAGAAGAGGGTCAGCCACTAAATTTTCCTCCGGATGAGATCTTAGCATTTGGAAAATGATTCAACAATGCATATGAGTTCAAGAATGCAGTTCTTAAGTACTCTTTGAAGACGGAGTATGATATCCAGATGTACAAATCATCTTGTGACAGACGTGGTGTCCGGTGCTCACGACATGTAGAAGAGAAGTGCTCTTGGAGAGTGTACTGTTCTTTTGAAAGAAGCAGGAACAAATTAATGGTGAAATTTTATTTGAATGAGCATATTTGTATAAGGTCAGGCACTACAAAGCTGTTGAAGAGTGGTTCCATTGCACAGTTGTATGAAGAAAGGCCGAGAGTGAATCCAAAGATCAAATCCCAAGAGATGGTTAATGAGATCAAGAGAGAATACAACATGATTGTTAGCAAGAATCAGTGTAGAAGAGCAAAGTATCTTTGTGGAGTTAAAAGAAAGGCAATTTACGAGGCTATCAAGAAGAGGTAAGAAGGTCTAATGAAGGTACAACGATGGAGATTGAGACAATTTCTGGACCTTTTCCTAGAAGTAGGCAGAGATTCCATCGTCTTTATGTATGTTTTGCAGCTTTAAAAGATGCTTGGAAGCAGTCATGTAGGTCTATAATTAGACTAGATGCAGCGTTTATGAAATATGATATTAAAGGGCAGATGTTAGGTGCGGTTGGAAGAGATGGTGATAATAGGATCTTCCCTATTGCTTGGGGAGTAGTTGATAAGGAGGACAATCCTAATTGGTTGTGGTTTTTTCGGCTTTTGAAAAAGGATTTGGGATTGGAAGAAGGAGATGCAATTACAATAATCTCGGATAAGCATAGGGTATGTGATATGTTATATTAATTGTTTTCATGTTTTATTACTAACTCTTTTCTTATGTCACATGGTATTCTTAGTGTTGTCCAAACTGAGCTTCCTAAAGCAGAACATAGACAATGTTATAGACACATTGTTGAAAACGGGAAGAAGACATACAAGGACGTAGAGCTTGATCGTTTGTTCTGGAAAATAGCTAGGAGTTATACACCTGAGGCATTTGGAGAGAACTTAGAGGCATTGAAGAAATACAACTTAGGTGCGTATGATGCACTTCAATGTACTGCACCAACGACATGGTCCCGAGCTTTCTTCAGGTTAGAGTCTTGTTGCAACGACAATCTGAACAACTTGTCAGAATCTTTCAATCGGAATGTTAGGGAGTCAAGGAGGAAGCCTTTAATTGATTTCTTAACTGACGTAAGAAGGAAGGTGATGGAGAGGAATGCCATCAGAGCTGGTTTAACAAAGAGGTGGAAGAAGAGGTTCACGCCAAGAGCTGACAGAGAGATTGAAATCAACAGACAAAAAGCTAAAGAATGCATCAGATACATGACAACGGGTAATGTGCACAAGATAGGCTTTCATGGAGATGCGTGGTCTGTTGATATGGATAAAAAGACTTGTGGGTGTGGTTATTGGCAGTTGAATGGCATACCTTGTATGCATGCTATGTGTGTCATCACAAACACAAGGTTAGATCTCAATGACTATGTCTCTGATTACTACTTGACATCAAAGTAGCGCCAACTGTATGTTGAGGGTATGAAACCAGTACAATGCATGAAAGCATGGAGAAGGTTAGGAAGATTGCTTATTCTACCAACACCATCAACATTGAATCTTGGAAGACCTCATGGCCGAGCTAGGAGAAAAGGTCCTCAAGAGTCTTCTCCTAATCCACACAAAGTAACACGCCATGGTCATATTCCAACATGTTCAAACTGCAGAAAACAAGGACACAACAAAACCAGGTGTCCTAATCCAACAACAGCTCCTCCACCAAAACGACCAAGAGGCCGTCCAAGAAAAGAGGTGTGATTTGATTTTGTGTATTGATATGAACTGTGTGTGCTTTTGATATGATTTGTGTATGTTTTGGTCGACATTGCAGGGACAATCTTCACAAGCAACACAAGGAGAATTTGGTTCTCAAACATCGCAAGATGCTTCTCAAACATCGCAAGATGCTTCTCAAGCATCACAAGGAGGTTTCAGTTACTCTACCTAATGAATCACTTTCTGTTTTTTTGGGGTTTATGTAATGGCTAAGGTTCTGTTAGGTGTGGTGTTTTAACTAGATTTAGCTTCTGTATTTTGAGATTGTAACAACTGCTTTTAGCTAAATGTTATGTCAGATATTTTAGTATTTTGTAAACACAATCACTTTATCTTTTAAAGATTAACAAAATTTGAATCCAAAAGGAATAACAATCTCCATAAGTTGAATTCAAAACATAATAAAGTCTTAAGAACAATAAAAGAAATACAAATGTGATTATATCTCACTTGTTACCATAAGAACATGTTTCATTAGATAAAGTTTAAACGAAAACATAACAAAGAAGAACACGTTCTTAGACATACACTTGTTACCTAAAGCAAGTGCATTTTTCTCTACTTTTTCAAACTATAAGCTAATACACATACACAAAGAACAAGCACCGCAATGTTTATGCTTTTTAAGTTTTGGATCTCGGCTTTGCATTGTGAAACCTCTTCTTTCACAGTGAGTATCACACTCATCAACTCATTCGCTTCGCTTGTTGCCTCATTCTCAATCTCGAATTCTCTTCTACCACACTTATGTATCAAATCTTTAACTTCTTCATATATCCCATCTTCCATCCACTTAAATAAGTGTCAATGCTAAACAAACAAGAAGAAACAACAAACAACACAACAGATCATGGTATAAACAAGTGACAAGAATCGATAAAACAAGTGGAAGTTAGTAGCTTACTGCTTAGGAAACAACACAAAAGGAAGTAAGGTCGTCCTGGATTTGGTCTTGATTGTGATGTGAAAATGTCAACATTACCTCCACACACACACATTTCTTTGGAAATCCTCTTCCGCCATTGCTACTAGAAGAACTTCCAAATTCCCCTTCTGGATAAGATTTTTCCTTCTTCGTAATACTCATGTTCTCCAAATTCTTCGTGATGTTCTTCATTCTCTCCAAATCACTCTCTCCAAATCACTCTTCTCTCTGCGATTTTAGGGTTTTTATTTTGGGGAAATCGGGTCTGCGATTAAGGGAAGAAGAAAGACAAAGCTTAAGACTAAACGGCGTTTATCGTAAGTTTAACGGTTGACTTCATTAAACCCAAATTTGCGCAGTCAACGACACATTGAGGAATTATTTTGCGCAAGCAATAGTTGAGGAATAAAAGTGCCAATTTCAAATAGTTTAGGATTTAAATGAGCATTTTCCCGATCAATACATAATGATTAACTTGATAACAAAAACTTTATCAAAATAAAATTCGCAGTGTGGAGAAAGTATTTATCTAGTTATGATAACAATAGTAAATGAATGATGACGGCGACAAATCCTCGTTATGCTCTGGTTACAATCAAGAGTAATATTCCCTCTGAGC
>OVAN01008236.1:0-18459 GCA_900406275.1 Anastatica hierochuntica | reverse complement strand
AGGGCAGTAAAACTTACCGCCATTATTCTGCGTTAGGGGTTGGTTATTTGCGAATTCCATGAATTGATTTACCCCCGCTATGAACTCTGCCGAGAAATTTCCNACCCCCGCTATGAACTCTGCCGAGAAATTTCCCGTTGCTTCATCGATCCGGCGATACATCCACTCCCGAAAATTTCCCGACATTTTTTTTTGGAAAAAAGATTTTCTTATCTCTTGATGTGCTAAAAAAAGAATTGATTTACGTTATTCTTTAAGTTTTTCGTATTTTTCCAAACAATTTTTTATGAGTGAAATGGAAGCAAAGATTCGTTGGGTATATATAAGGATTTTCTACGACTCTTTTGCGACTAAATAGCGACAAGTTTTTTAATAAAAAAATTTGTTACACCTACTTCACAATGGAAAACACGTGCTTCATACCAGTTATTAGCGACAAAATTTAGTCGTAACTTAGTCTTAATTTAACTACCCCCTAAATATAGTCGTAATTTAGTCGTAACAGTTACGACTAAATTACGAGTGCAAATTTTTGCGACTAAATTGAGACAAAAACAGTCGTAAGTTTGTTTTAGTCGTAAAATAGTCGGTATTTAGTCGCTATCGATTTACGACTAAAAGTGTAGTCGTAAAACGTAGTCGCAAAAGACTGTTTTTCTTGTAGTGGTTGATATCCGCACGTATGCTCGAATTAATCGTGATTTATATGGCTTCACACATCTATTACTTGAAATTGTGATGAGTCGGGTTGCATTGTTTGTTTTGTTCCCTCATTTCTGCATTGTAATTTTTTTTTCAAAAATCTTTACAACAACATCACCAGGTTAGTAGAGGAAGATATGTTGATGGCTTAGGAAAAACAGAACTGTCTGAGTTTGAGCTTTAGGGTAGCCATTGGTGGATAGTAAGACAAACTTTGGTTTTATCTACTGTACAGAGTTGCAAGGGTAAGTTATAAAGCAGAGCAGAGGAAGAATGGTAGAAGTTTTGTGTTAAAATAAGGGTTTCTTCTTTCTTGGACAAGGCATAGTTTGGATTGGAGAGAGCGTTTTGGCATTGTTCCTTTTTCTTTAAACGTTTGGCTTTGAACAGATTTAAGTTCTCCATAAAACATGATACACCTATATATGGTAGAGCTATAACGAAAGCCACGCATTGATAAGATTAGTTAGATTTCATCTACATGTTTTCCCTTTAAAAACGCTTGGTTAACATATGGACATATTATTAATCAAAAAAAAAAAAAACATATGGACATATTATTTAGTAGTTTAAGCATGTAACAATGGTCCATATACGGCTCTGAAAACATTTATTTGCTATTGAGGATTACCTTGGGAACTGACATATCTGTCCTTCGTATTCAAGTGGATGTAAAATATGAAAGAGATCCTTTCGATCATTCGCATGGGGATGCAGATGTAAACCCATGCATGGTTTCCGTTTCTCCAAAGAGCTCTCCCCGATTGGCTGCCGTTGACAAGGACCGTACCGATGCCATTCATAATTCTTCTAACATCAACCCGAATTTACATGGTATATAAAATTTTTTGTATACATATTAAATCGTAAATTCTTTTTTTTTTTTTTTGACACAATCGTAAATTCTTTTATTTTTAGTATATTGGATCTTAGGCGAGATATAAGATAAATTAATCACAATACGGAAAAGTATTATATATATATATATATATATATATATGAGAAAGTATTTGTAACACCTAGTTCTCCTTCGGTCCCCGTGCGTGTTAACTGTCCAATCCACCGGTTTCCCTCGTCGGGGTTCCCGCGCGTGCTGTCTGCACAGCTACTGCTCATTCCATCACCACCTCAGAGCATCTACGGGAACTTAATTCTCAAAATCGAACGAGACGTAGTCTTCAAAACCGATGGGATTCAATCTTTAAAACCGAATGGAAAATTAGTCTTTAAAATCGATTAACGGTAAAGAAATTAAACCAACGAATTCAATGACAAAATCCATCAATCAATCAAATAGTTCAACAATTCCAAATAACTAAACCAAGTCTAAAATCTGGTTGAAATCTTATTTTAAATAACCCGGCACCCAACAAAAATCGAACACCAGTCCCACCATCGTCTTTTCGGCTACTCATAGTCATATGCATGAACGAAAAAGGGAGGGACAAGAGGGACAGAGGGGTGAGTGACAGGGGAATCACTCAACAAGGAGGTGGGTTGCTAAACACGCAACACCGCGGAAAAGACTTAGAACACTATCTAAACCAACATACATTTAACACAAAACATGTACTTATTGTACCGCAAGTAAACATGGCATACAAAGATGCCCTAAACAAAACCAGACTTTCTTTACTTCCATTTAACCGGTACACAGGGCCCCAGGGATTTCTGTCCTTCTCCAGAGGTGAAAACAAATCTCCTTCTCACCATCATCAATCTCGTACAAAACATCTTGAACACTAAGGCATTTATCCTAGACCTTCACATGCTCATTCAACATTCAGGACTGACTCGACACTCAAACAGGACTATCAAACAAGACTATCAAACAAGACGCTTAAACCTATACTAGCAGAGAAAACATCCTAAGAAAGTTCTACGGGGGTATAGCTACAAGTTTAGCTCCTCTCCACTCAAGTACGCATGCCCTTAAGATGTCTTCTAGCGTCTGGATTTTCCTTTTCGACTGTCCATCTGTCTGGGGGTGATAGGTTGTACTGAGGTTAACCTTTGTCCCCATAGCCTTCTGAAATGCTTGCTAGAACATTGAGGTGAACTTGACATCTCAATCGGATACAATGCTAGAAACCCATGAAGTCTGACTATCTCATCGATGCACTTCTGCGCTAACCGGTCGACACCGTTGGTCTTCTTTATTGGTAGGAAGTGGACGCTTTTCGTAAGTCGATCAACTATTACAAAATAGCATTCATACTTCCCATGGTAACTGGCAACTCTGTAACAAAGTCCATAGTCACCATGTCCCATTTCCATTCTGGTAATGGCAAGTCCTGAAGTAACCCACTTAGTACTCAATCTTCTTCTTTCACTAACTGACAGGCCTGACACTGTGAAACCCAGGTAATGACATCTCTCTTCATTTCGTACCAATGGTAGAAGCTTTCTAAATCGCGGTACATCTTACCGTTTCGTGGGTGAACCAAAAACTTCGAGCAGTGGGCTTGTTGCAGGATTTCCTTCCTTATCTCTGAATCATTCGGCACGCAAACCTTATTCCTGAACATAAACATTCCATTGTTCGTCACACGGTACCCTACGACTTCCTTTTGAACCATGTCCATAAGTTATTTGTCCTTATCTTGAGCTTCACAGACTCGCCATAGTAGAACGTCTTGGTCCACTGCTTCTAAACCGGTCATACCATCTTCTATTGTGGTCGCACACAAACTGAGACTTGCTACCATTTCTACTAACTCATGAGTCTCCTTTGTCTCTGCCACATCTACTCTTCTAAAGCTTAAGGCATCGACTTTCTGGTTGGCCTTACCAGGATGGTAAGCAATCTCTAAATCATAATCTTCCAGAAGTTCAACCCATCTACGATGTCTCAAATTCAGATCCGGCAAGGTGAAAATGTACTTCAAAGTCTTGTGGTCTGTGAATATATGAACCTTTTCTCTATACAAGTACGCTCTCCAGATCTTGAGAGCAAAAAGAACTGCATCTAATTCCAAGTCGTGCGTCAGATAGTTCAACTCGCGAGATCTCAGCTGGCGCAAGGCATAGGCGATTACTTTTTTCGAACTGCATGAGAACACAACCCAAACCCACTCTTGAAGCATCCGTGTAGCATCCGTGTATACCTATTACAGATTTCCCACCTTTTGTAGTGCTAGGAATGACATCTTAGTCAGGCGGTCCTTTGACGCTTTGAAGCTTTTGGAAGAGTCCTCTATCCATGCAAACTTAACCCCCTTTCCTGTAAGGCGAGTCATAGGCTTGGCTAAACTGGCTAAATTGGCTAAACCCTGGATGAACTTGCGATAGTAGCCGCTAAACCCAAGAAACTGCGGATTTCGGTGGCGTTGGTAGGTGTCGGTCAACTAGTGATTGTTGTGATCTTCATCTGGATCCACCGCGACTCCTGATCTTGATACTACATGCCCTGAAAATCCTATTTCCTTTTGCCAAAAGATACACTTGCTGAGCTTGACGTACAACTTCTACTCCCTTAGCGTTTCTAACACTATCCTTAAGTGATGGGCATGCTCCTCTCGAGTCTTTGAGTGCACCAATATGTCATCGATGAAGACAATTACGCACTGGTCCAAGTGCTTCTGAAAAACGTCTTTCATCAACTTCCGATGCATTCGTCAATCCAAACGGCATAACCACGAACTCATAGTGCTCGTACCGGGTACGAAAGGCCACCTTTCGCACATCTTGCTCCGCGGTCCGAATATGATGGTAACCTGATGCCAGATTGATCTTGGAGAACCAGGAAGCTCCTTGAAGCTGGTCTAATAGCTCATCTATTCTCGACAATGGGTACTTGTTCTTGATGGTGACCTTGTTCAGACCCCTGTAGTCGATGCATAACCGAAAATTGCCATCTTTCTTTTTCACAAAAAACACTGGAGCTCCCCACGGTGAACTACTAGGGCGGATGAATCCCTTATCAATCAAATCTTCTATCTACTTCTTCAACTCAACCATCTTGGCAGGCGCCAAACGATATGGTGCTTGAGACATAGGGGTCGTCCTTGGTTCAAGCTTGATGGTGAAAGCATCTCCTCTTTCCGGCGGCGGTCCCTTCAACGGCTTGAATACGTCCTCATAGTATGCGACTACTGGAATATCCTTGATCTCAATCGAGTCACCTTCCTTGGTGACCGAGATCATTGCTATGGACACCTCATTTCCTTTCCTTATGAGCTCTTCTGCACGCAACATAGAAATGATCGGAACACAGGAATTTGTTTTGACTCCTTGGAAGATGGTCTCCTCTTTATCTCAGCGAATCTGAACCTTCGCCTGGCGGCAGTCCAGATCTACTCCACGACGATCTAGCTAGTCAATCCCTAGGATCAGGTCATATCAACCCATCTCCATCTCCGTTAGGTTACTGGCAAACTCCTTTCCGCCGATGATTATTGGGACTCCGACATGACCTCCAGTAACTCTGATCTTCTCCTTGCCCACCGTTTCGACCCTTCGGTTCTTCGGGAAAAACTTGTCTTGGAAGTCCCACCGTTTGACCATTTGCGGTCTCACGATGTTGTTGATAGCACCGAAATCAAACATGGTATAAGAAACTTCTCCTCCCACCATTACCGATCCTAAAGGAGGGTGATCCTAGTCATTCGGCGAACTTGACTTTTTACTTTTGACTGACTCGATTCACAACGACGCAGAACTTCTTTCTTTTCAAAAATTTCCCTTCCCCGAAAACATTTTGAAAACCATTGAAAACCGATTATAAATCCGACCCCTATTCTACTGCCTCCCGGGTCAGAACAGGTTTGGCAAAACCTAGGCTCTGATACCACTTTGTAACACCCGGTTCTCCCTCGTTAGGGTCTCTGTGTGTGTTAACTGCCCAAACCACCTGCATCCGGTTTCCCCTCGTCAGAGTACCGCACGTGCTATTCGCACAACTACTACTCACTCAACCACCAACTCATAGCATTTACGAGAACTTAATCCTCAAAACCGAACGGGACGTAGTCCTCAAAACCGAGGAGATTCAATCCTCAAAACAGAACGAGAACTAAGTCCTCATAACCGATTAATGATAAAGAAATTAAACCAATAGATTCAGTGACAAAATTCATCAGTCAATCCAATAGTTCAACAATTCCAAATAACTAAATCAAGTCTAAAATTCGGCTGAAATCTTATTTTAAATAATCCAACACCCAATAAAAACCGAACACCGATCTTTCCGGTTACTCGTCATACTCACTTGCAAGAACAAAAAGTAGAGGGACAAGAGGGGAAGAGGGTGAGTGACAGGGGAATCACTCAGTGAAGGTGGGTTGCTAAACACGCAACACCGCATAAAAGACTAAGAGCACTTTCTAAGCTAACATACATTTATTACCAAACAGGTACCTATTGTATCGCAAGTAAACATGGCTTACAAAGATACCCTAAACAAAACCTTTGGTTCCCATCTCTGTAACCTAACCCACCACTACAGGAACCGAACTTCCTTCACTTCTACTTAACCGGTATGTAGGACTCTAGGGATTTCTTTCCTTCTCCAGAGGCAAAAAAATCTCCTTTCACCATCATCAATCTCATAAAAAACATCCTGAACACTAAGGCATTTATCTAAGACCTACACATGCTCATTCAACATTCAAGACTTACTCGACACTCAACACGACTATAAAAAAGACGCGTTAAACCTATACTAGCAGAGAAAACATCCTAAGACAATTTTACAGGGGAATAGCTACGGGTTTAGCTCCTCACCTTAGCCTGATAATGAATATGAACTCGGATGCGGATGAACTTATGTACTGTCTACTACTCTTCTTTACTTCAACCAGGAAGCAACCCGGGTTAGTCCTTAAACCAGGACCTGCTGAAGAAAGAAACTTTACATTTATCGAAACCTGCCATAAATGGAAACTTCCATAAAAGAAAATTACTAAATTAGGAAACCTTCCCAAAAAGCAACTTTTCTAAAAATGAAGCTTTCCCAAAATAGAAACTTTCCACATTGGGGAACTTGCCAAAAATTGAAAGTTTCCTAAAATGAAAACCGACTCAAAACGGAAACTATGGGTTTCAAAGCTACCTCTCGGGAACGTCTCAGGTCACCTGGAACACTTTGGAATATTGGACTTGGAGCTCCTCAACATCTTTTTAAGGTGACAACTTTGCTGCACCAACTTCCGGGATGCGATTCTCCACTCATATGAACCCAAATTTATTTCCCTTTTACCAGTGATTAATATGAGACCCTAAACTGACCAAACAGAAGATCAGCTCGGAAATCCTCTGTTAACTCAACCAAACACGAAGAATAAACTAACATGCCCGTTCTAGAAATCTGACAAATTCTCAGGCACTCAGAAACAAGCCTATGACGTTAAAACAAACCGTTAATTCTTCAATCCGAACGGTCAGATTGTACCCATGGATGTCCTAGATCCATGGACTCTTGTTTCACTCTGATTGAACTCCATTTTCTCTCGGAACCGTTCTTTAAACTAAGACTGATCGCAAATTCGGACTGCACATGAACCTCTCATAAAAACACCTATAACTTTCAGTAGGAAACTCGAAATTGCATTCTGTAAAATGGAGAATGAATATCGACAAGTCAATTATCTTGTGTAAAACTTTCAGATTGAAAATTGTTGATTTGATCGACCGTTTCTATTTTCTCCCACAGCGTGTTTGTTCTGTCTCTACAGAGACGGCAACAGTTTCTCCTTCATGTTGGTAAACGGAGTCTCCGACGAGGTGAGAGATGGCCAGGGCTTCGCCGTCGTCTTTCTGTGGCTGATCTTGTGATCGAACCTGTCTTTAAATAGAGGAGGAGATTTAGGGTTTTAGAACTTAAATGGGCCTCGAGCCCTCTCTTTAAATAGAGGAGGAGATTTAGTGTTTTAGAACTTAAATGGGCCTCAGGAACTTCTAAACGGACCGAATCGAGGTTGTTACAGTATTTGTAATATATCTATTATATAAAACAGAGTCTTACTTTTTATCTACTTAAAAAAGTTTTCATGTAAATTTGAACCTATTGACAACTCACTAAAAATAATCATAACATTTATTTTAGTTAATAATACAGTGTAACTTCCGTTTAAAGCTATCCATAATAAAATTTTCAATTAGTTTATATAGAATTATGTTATTATTATTATTTTGTTCACATGTTATTATTATTAATTAGTTTATACAGTATACATGTATCAGTATTTATATAGTTAACGTATTAGCATACATGTATTGATAAATATATAATATTGTTCAATTTATGACAATAGATTAAATCATATATTATTTTATAATAAATAAGTTTTGATATATCTATATTATAGAATATATGAAAATTATATTATTTTAGTGAAAATATACAATTGTAGCTAGGGTTGGGCGTTCGCAATCTCATTCAGGTTTATATCGATTTCTGTTCATATTTGGGTCCCGAACTTCAACCTAAAGGATCCGTTTGGGTTTTCGAAAAATTCTGTTAGGATTCGGTTCGCCTTTTTTAGATTTGGTTCGGATTTTTTAAAATTATTCAAATCCGGGTATATCGGATACTTTTTTCAGGTTCGAGTATTTTCAGGTTTTTCGCATTCAGGTTCGGGTTTTTTTGGGTTTCTCCAAATTTTTTGGGTTTTTTCAAGTATTTCAGGTTTATCGAGTTTGGGTTCAGTTCAGGTTTTTCTGATCTCCCGTGGTGATTAAGATTCGAGATTTACGGATTAACAGAGGCAAGTATATGGGTATAAGGTTATAAGGATAGGGATGTGTGTATATGTATGTACAAAAGTTTGGGACACCCATATACTATTTCGGGTTTCGAGTCCGCTTCGAATAAAACCTGAAACCTAAAATACTTGAGCATGAAATCCCTTCGGATTTTTTCAAATAAATTTTCATATTCAATTTCGGGTTTTCGGGTCACGTTCGGTTCGGATTTTCAGGTTCGGTATTTTTGCACAGTCTTAGGTGTAACACAGTAAAATATATTATCAATTTTATTAGTGTAAAAATACTATATTTTAATTTATCTGATATTAACTAAATATTTTAATACAATATATATAAATAATATCTAATTTAGAATATAATTAAATATAAATGAATATACACATATTTCAAATACCAAATTGTCTAAAAAGTAGTATAACAAAATATTATTTATATACATAAACAAATATGTTTTGTGATAAAACTTAAAACAATATAAAACAAAAAAAATTATGTTTGTTAAACATATAATATTTTTAGTTAATTAATCTAATTTTATCATATATGGACATTTGTCAAATAAAAAAGTGGAAACTAATAGCTATATGTAAAATAGTATTCAAAATAATGTACAATCAAACTTGTAAATAATCAAAATACATCTACGCTGTGCGCAGGTTAAACTCTAGTAATGTATTTATAGATGGAAATCATGTAAGAATGACTATGTGTGAATATGTTCATGAAAAAAAGCAACCAACAAGAATATTATATCGATATGTAATATAAAAGATGAAACTAAAAAGGAGATTAAACTTTCCTATACAATTGTAGTTTGAAACACCGTGGTCCAATGGTAAGGGCAAACTCTTTTCTGGAAGCAGGTTGTGAGTTAGAACCCTACCGGAGGAAACTACGTCACGATGTTTCTAGACACTCACACGGATATGGCCTCTTGCTTTCGGCCCATTTGAATGTTCGGGGAAGAGTCTACCCGTGGGCTGATCTCCCACCCAAAGGTTAGATCTGGATCTTTAATAGACATGAATTTAACCATTTTTTCTATAAAAAGACCTTTCCTATGTAATTGTATATACACACAAACATGACATGTCAAAGATACATAAACTTTTTAATGACATTAATGAAATTTTAAATAATATATGAAAATTTTTATTTAAAACAATTAAACAACATTTTCTTTTCCCGCAAACAGTATTTTAAAAGCAGAGTAGTCGACCTCATGAAAACAATTATGTAATATGTATTAGAAAGAAATTGGATGATTAATCATAAAAATATATAAAATTAAAATTCAAAAAGATAATTTAAATTATTAAAATGCTAAAAATGCTAAAATTTTATTTATGTTTAAATTTATTTGGGTTTTAAAATTTCGTTTAATGTTATAAATCCAAAATATAATAAAAACTTACTCTTTATTTTATTCATTCTTATTTTGTATTGTATATGATATATTTTAGTTTTGTTTTCATTTTTTGTTTACATTTATATGTTCATCTTTCTCTTTTAAATTAATAAAAAGGTAGTTATCCATAATATCTTTTTCTGGAGTCAGTGTCATCGTTTTATTCATAGTTTCTGACAAAAACACATATATTTTTAAATTATATTTCCACAAATAATAGTAAAAATACAAAAGAGACTTTTAAAGTATAAAAAATGAAATGTATTTAAAATAGCATCCCAAACTTGAAGTATAATCCGCACTAGTGCGGAAAAGATCATAGTGTATAAATTAATTTTTAAACCCCGATCGAGAGAGCCTATAGAGTGACCAACATAAGGTCGCATTGTTCTTGATTTAGACAAGCATAATTACGATGCGTGGAGAGATTTATTCCTCATCCAATGCTTAACATTTGACGTCATTGGTCACGCTGACGGATCCACCGTCTTTACCAATACCAATGATCTCTCTTGGTAGAAACGAGATGGACTAGTCAAATTGTGGATCTGTGAGACACTAGCGTCTCCCCTCTTCAAATCGTCATTTCAGACGGGTGGTACGGCTCATGAGTTGTGGCTTCGAATTGAAGATCAATTCTGAAACAACAAAGAGGCTTGAGCAATGCAGTTGGATCACGAGCTCCGGACCAAGGAGATTTGTGACTTATCGATTCAACAGTACTGTCAGGAGCTGAAATCAATCCTAGCTCTCCTTGCAACGTTGACCACCAGTTCCTGAAAGAACATTGGTAATATATACGTTGAATGATTTAAATGAAAAGTTTGATTATGTGATTAATGTGATGAAGCACTAGAAGTCGTTTCCCCCCTTTAAATGAAGTAAGTAACATGTTGGAGATGGAGGAGGTTCGTTTCAAGAAATCCCACAAGGCTTCAACGACTAACAATGACCACGCCTCCTCCTCGACAGCTTTGGTGGTCATCGATGCTCCAGCTGTGCCACAGCAACACGTGTATCAGCCGAGTAACAACAACACTAGCCGAGGGAACTGTCGTGGGAATCGCAAAAGGGGATACTACAATCACAACAGCTTCCAAAAACGTCCACCCAACAACTAGTTGCAGCCTCCGTACTGGTATGGATCTTTTAGTCATTGTATCTATGGCAGACGCAAGCTCGGGCGCAACCTTCTTATGCTCCATGAAACTTTGCTCCACGTGCGCCAGACCCTGACCCGATGAAAGCCCATGTAATGGAGGCCAACTACCAGCCCATGAAAGACATTGCTGAGGCCTTCAACACGATGACACTCTTGGACCCGTCAAAAAATGGTTGGTTCATGGACTCGGGAGCGACGACACACTTAGCTTCATCGCCATGTATGCCTCATTCTGTTTTTCATACGAACACCGGATTCTGTCACAGTGGGTACCGACTCTTCTATCCCTATTTTATCATATGGCTATTCTTCAATACCTACTCAATCTCGTCTTTTCAACCTTAACAATTTCATTGTTTCACCTCATATTGTTAAGAGTTTTATTTATGTCCGTCGTTTCACTACTGACAACTGGTGTTCGGTTGAATTTGATCCGTTTGGTTTTTTATGAAGGACCTTTACTCTCAGAAAACTCTGCTCCACAGTGATAGCTCAAGTGACTTATATCCGGTTCTTCCTTCATCTTAATAAACTGTCGGATCATTCAACTTTCACTATAGTGACACCTTCACTATGACATAAGCCTTTAGCTCATACAAATAATGACACGCTTTAGTCTCTTATCTCTTTAAATTTTCTTTCGTGTAATAAGGAAAACTTACTAGATTGTAATGCTTTTCATATTTGGAAACACATAAAACTTCAATTTCTTAAATCCCTTAATCAATCTACTCAACCATTTGATCTTATTCACTTCGATGTATTAACCTCTCCGGTTCCAAGTTTAAGTTGTTGTCGATTTTATGTTCTTTTCCTTGATGACTACTCTCATTGTCTCTGGGGCTTATCCTTTACACAGGAAAAGTGATGTGTTCTCAAAATTCTTACCCTTCACGATCTTAATCAAAAATCAATTCAACTTGAACATCAAGTCTTTCCAATGTGACATTGGAGGTGAATATGACAATGCTTTCTTTCATGATCACTGTGAGGGTTAGATCTCACAATTATTATGAATTAGGTTTAGGAGAAATAGATTTGTGGAACAAAGTGGGAACGAATCCCGTTTGAGCTTAAGAAATGGATCAAATGTGTATATTGCTTTTTATTAATAATCAATGATGGATTTTACAAGAAAAATCAATGTTGAATTGAAAATCTAAAGCTAAAGAAAGAATGATATGCTCGAAGGTTTCCGTGTCCCCCTTTCCTCGATCTCTCCTTCTGCTTTTGTAGCTCTCAGCCACCCTCGAAACCAGGTACCAGATCCCGAGATTTCCTCCCCCGAGATCTCGGCAACAGCTTTGCCCTCTGTCGACCACTTATGCGACGTCGTCGAGAGGCTCTCTTCCCCTCCTCGCATAATAGGCCCACGAGGCTTCTGGCTCGACAATTCTTTCGACCTATATCTTCAACCTTTCCTTTAATGGGCCTGCAAACCTTAGACCCAACAGTTGCCCCCTGCGCCTAGGCCTAGGAGCCTCCCTAGGTTTAAATGCAAATCAGGTTTAGATCCTGCAATAATTTCTCCATGCAATCTGGTAACTTCTAATCTCCACGTGGAGATACGATTCTCAAAATTAACAGCCCAGATTCATCACGTTTGATCGAACGCCTGAGATTTGAAGGAAGATGAAAAGTTTTACCTTGAAAACCGTAGTAACTCGAAAGGCTATAAATCAGCCATTAACTGTTCAACCCCATTATCACAGGTCCACGATCCCAAAGGTAATCTTCCCTCTTCACCTCCTTCATCATCATTTTTTTAAAAAAACAACATTTGACTTCTCTTTTCTCTATCAGTGAGAAACAATCCTCTTTCTCCCTCTTAGCTTTTGTAGCCAGCTTCCTAGGGTTTCCTGATTTCATCTCGTCACTTCTTTCTACTATCTCCTTCCACTATTTCCGGCATGGAATCCATCGGAAGTGATGCCAGAAGTTCCACAGCCCCTCGTCGGGCCCACAAGCGCAGACGGGGTAAGAAGGCGATCATCGACAAGGCTACTGTCGTCGCCATCAAGACGGAGATGGTAGCCAGAGCCCTTACAATTTCTGAACTTGGGACCGTCACTTTTGGTCCCCACCAACCCTCGAGTTTGTCCCACCAGGGAGTTTGCAACCTGATGGCTAAAGCTGGGGCCTCCAAGGAGGTTATGGTTTTCGCTTTGCCTCTCGAAACCCCTGAACAGGCCCCTCTGGGCTGGTTCTGTGTTCATGAAAATTATATCACGAAATCCCACCTTCGATTTCCTCTTCCAACCCTTTTACTAGATTTACTTGACCGCTATGGTCTAGCTCTTCCTCAACTCTGTCCCTCCGTGATTAGGGTAGTTCTAGTCTTAATCATTATATCTAGGGAAGAGGGGATTGAATTTGGAATCCAGGACCTTGTTAACCTTTATACGATCAAGGAGAGTAACCCGACGAAGGGGGCCGGAGGTACCTACTACCTTGCAGCTCGCCCTGGTCGTGGGATCTTCTCTTTCACTGTGAATGACGAATTCTGGAGACAGAAGTTTTTCTTTGCGAAAACTGGCCCTAAAACAGTCCCTGATGGTCGCATGATGCGTACCTCCTGGGTCGTTTGCTTGGTTAGGGATAGCCTTAAAGTGTTAAACTCTTATGCTTATTAACTTATTGGTCTCTTTTTAACAGATAATTTTCCTGTTTCAGGCTTCACGGACCCTCCTCAGCTTTCACTCAAGCTTGTTAGGGCATTGGTAAGGAGACTGAAGCAAGGCTCCCCCAACTGGTCTGCCTTCCCTTCCCTCAGAATCCGCAAAGCTCGATTTCCAGAGCTTTACAGACTTTCGTACCCTGATCCGATTTCTGTTCATCAGCTAGAAGGGTGAGGTCTACCAAATCGTCTGGCTTCTACTTTCTCTCTTTTTTTTTTATATATAACATTTAACCATCTTTGTTGAAAAATCTGTTTTTGTAGTTTCCGAAGATGAGACCCCGATTGATATTTCCACCAAAGTTAGTAGCTTTGAAGCCACCAAGAACATGCCTCTTCAACCTTCCTTCTGATCCACTGATGCTAGGTCTCGCCAGACTAAACCTTCTGGAGGCTCCCATTCTCGAGGCAGCCTTAACGACAAGGCTTCCGCTGGCTCATTTCGAGCTTCGATCAGGGAGATGCTAGACGATGGTTCATCCAGACCTCCGATTTCCGCAATCCCCATTTCTGCAGTGTGCGAAGCCTCGAAGCGTGAAGGTAAGGATACCAGGATCAAGGTTCAGGAGACCACGGAAACTGATCGCCGTGGAAAGGAGGTTGCCATTATTGATGATAATATCAGCCAAAGGCCTGAAGCTAGTCCCCGTGTCTCCAGGGGAAGTCAAGAATCTGAGCATCCATCTGTAAAAAGGGTCCGCTCTAATTATGGTGATAAAGTGGCTAGGCCTTCTTCCTCTTCCTTCAGAGGTGGTCAAGGGGCCTGGAATTTCGCCCACACTGGGCCAGGCTCCATACTAGACGACAACTGGGGGATGGCTACACTAATGCGACACATGAAGCAACCTGGATGTCCTTTTCTCGCCATAAATATTTTAAGGAACAAAACAGGGTACCTGGATGTGTCCTACCACTTGGGTCAGATAGTATTTTGCAGTTTCTTATTCTTTTTTTGTTTTAATGATACATTCAACTGATGGTTTTCGATATATAGCTTGCTAGTGCTATCAACCGATGCACCGTGGGGTACGAAAATCTATTTGACGGTTTCCCACACATCCAGGAGGTAGAGGATGTGAAGGCTACTTTCCAGGAGACAAAAGACATGCTTGATAGTTCCCAGTCGGATGCTCTGAAGTTTCAGGCTCACGTTGGAGACTAATGTCCCAGCTGGAGTTACACGAAGGGAAGATCGCTGATCTGTCCCTAGAACTCAAGGTGAAGGGAAACAGGATCCTAGCTCTGGAAAGTGCCAAGAGGACCGCTGATGCTCAGGTTAACGAGTTCATCTCATCAAACAGGGATCTACTTGCTAACAAGGATGCTGAAGTTAAACGCGCCGTGAGGGCTGGCAAAAAGGAGGTAGTTGGAGCGTATGAAAAGGTGTTGGATTCAATAAAGGAGAAGTTCCATAAGAAGGAGGAAGTTTCGATCCAGATCCACGCCCAGGAGGTCCAGGCTAGTATTGAACTACTAGCTGGACTTATCTCTATGGAAAGTGAGAGTGCCCAAGCTGAATATGATTTTTTTGGTATCTTTGCTCCCAATTGTTGTTACTGATCTCGACAAATCTCAGGTATCTGACTTCTCTGTGTCGAAGCTTTCTTTGCCTCAAATGTCGGGTAGTTTAGGTCCCGTGGAGGCTGTGATGTCAGATCCCAATGTCCCAATCAACACTGCCGATTGTGAACCTAATCAAGGGGCTTCTGTGGCTGATGAGCCTCGTGACCAAGTGATGGGAGAACCGGAGGTTCCAGTTGCTACCGACCAAGACGCTTGATACCTCTTCTTTTAATTTAGAAAACTCTTAAGTCCTTTTGCTACTTTTCAGACTTTATGGGCCATATGAGGCTCCCTCCTTTCTTTCTAAACCTTGTTTTTTGGAGCCTGTAGAGGCTTTTAAACTCCTAGACTTAGAGCCTGAAGAGGCTTTTAAACTCAAGAACCTTTGAATGCATGTTAATCCATTTTATTTTAAGTATTTCAGCTTTTTTTTTATTTTAAAATTGCTTATGTTATTATAAAATTATCCATTTTAGTCGTGACGCTAAGTTTCCCATTGGGTTTAGGTCTCAAGTAATTTAACTCTCTGAGTAGGAGGCGTCTCCTTTGTCTTAGGTTTCAAGACAGTCTGCTTGCCCCCAAGACTCTGGTAGCATTTATTTATTCGTGCCTTTTAAGGCTCCTTATTCATTCCGGGCTTCGTAGGTGCCTAAAAGGGCTTGGAAGCCTGCTGGGACTTAAGTGTAGAGATTCGATTGTTAGGACCCTAAGGTCCCTTGATTACTTCATGCCTTCGGGTTCTTGAGCTAGACTTGATCTCGATAAGCTTTGATTATGTTTCTTGTGCTCAGGCTTCTAGGGACCTGATTGAATTGACGAGATTTTAAGACTTTTTAGACGTTTAGGTTTCTAGGAACCTGATTTTGATTGATAGGATTTTAAGACCTTTTATATGTTTAGGTTTCTAGGAACCTGATTTCGATTGATAGGATTTTAAGACCTTTTATATGTTTAGGTTTCTAGGAACCTGATTTCGATTGATAGGATTTTAAGACCTTTTATATGTTTAGGTTTCTAGGAACCTGATTTCGATTGATAGGATTTTAAGACCTTTTATATGTTTAGGTTTCTAGGAACCTGATTTCGATTGATAGGATTTTAAGACCTTTTATATGTTTAGGTTTCTAGGAACCTGATTTCGATTGATAGGATTTTAAGACCTTTTATATGTTTAGGTTTCTAGGAACCTGATTTCGATTGATAGGATTTTAAGACCTTTTATATGTTTAGGTTTCTAGGAACCTGACTTGGATTGATAGGATTTTAAGATCTTTTATATGTTTAGGTTTCTGGAAACCTGATTTTGATTGGTAGGATTTTAAGACCTTTTAGATGTTTAGGTTTCTAGGAACCTGAGTTCGACTGATAGGATTTTAAGACCTTTAGATGTTTAGGTTTCTAGGAACCTGAATTTGTTATGATCAGTATATGTATCAATGCTCAGAATCACATTGCAGATGTGTTGTGGTTCATGAGTCAATTGTCTGATGGTTAGAATACATGCCCATTGAGACATCTGACTCACTGAGACAGGGGTTATTGGTGAAGTGGGGTTGCGCTCATTGAAGGAGCTACCTACGTACCCTGTCAAGGGATCAAGCCTAACGTAATTCGATTTTTCGGGTACCTAATGGTAGTACTTTTTGAGATTCATGGCGTTCCATGATCGTATCTCTGGTACCCCGGTTCGCACCTTTACGAGCTTATAGACGCCGTGTCTTACCACATGGGTGATCCGGTACGGACCTTCCCAGTTGGTCCCGAGTTTTCCGGTGCATCGCTCTTTGGTGTTTTCAAATACATTTCGAAGTACAAGATCACCAATCACGAATCTACGTGACTTGACCTTGGGGTTGTAATGTCGTGCCATTGCCTGTTGGTAGTTTTGAATGCGAGCAAAGGCTTGATCACGTCGTTCCTCGATCAAGTCAAGATTGTCCAGGAGTAACTGGTCATTGGCTTCCGGGTTTGAGGTACATAGGCTCCGCCGGAGGTTTCCAACGGAGACTTTGGCGGGAACGACGACTTTGATCCCGTAGGCTAAGGAGAAAAGAGTCTCTTCAGTTGCCCTTCGCGCGGTGGTTCGACATGCCCACAAAACCTCTGGGAGTTTGTCGGCCCAGGACTTTTTTGAGGTACCTAGACGTTTTTTGAGGTTGGCTAATACTGACTTATTAGCGGCCTCTGTGTGACCGTTCCCTTGGGGGTACCTCGGAGTAGAGGTAGTGAGGCGTATGTTCCAGGTGTCGCAGAATGACCTGAAATTGTCTGATGTGAATTGAGGTCCATTGTCGGTGACGATTTCGTATGGAATTCCGTGGCGACATAAAATATCTCACCACAGGAAGGCTTCTACGTCGACCCTCGTGACTTGTTGGAGAGCTTCTACCTCTATCTATTTCGTGAAGTAGTCGGTTAAAACTAACACGAAACGTAACTTCTGCTGTCCGCCCGAGGGTACGAATGGCCCAATGACATCCATGGACCATCTCATAAAGGGATATGGTGCCGGTATTGAAGAAAGCTTTTGGGTCAGCTGACGGATGATCGGGGCGTGCCTCTGGCACTTGTCACATTGGGCGGAGTAGATTTCGCAATTTGTGATTATAGTCGGCCAGAAATAGCCCTGTCTCTTGATTCAGATGGCTAGTGCTCGGTCACCCGAGTGGTTTCCACATGAGCCTTCATGTACCTCTGCCATAAGTCTTAGGGCGTCAAGGCCGTGGACACAATTGAGGTATGGTCCCGAGATGCTTCGTTTGTAGAGATTGGATTCGATTATGCAATATCTTTCGCTTAATGCTTTGAGTTTTCGAGCCTCCCATTTATTGGTAGGGGGGGGGCTATTGTTGGTGTCAAAAATGGTCATCTCGAAATCAACATCCAAGATCGCATCGCTAATCGGACTTACTCGGAAACACGTCCAACAGCTAGACTCACCGCCGTCAAGACTTAACGTCTTCTAGACTTACCTTTGTCGTGACTTGTCATCGTCTAGACTTAACTATCATTCAACAAAGTCCTATCCGTCCGCGAACAACTAAAGAGCCCGAATGCTAAAGTTAACATCCACGATTTACGGATAAACTCTTGGAAGACCTCGCTTTGCGAACTTCGGAACGATGCGAAACCTCCGTGACCATCGGAGAACCGCGTCATTACGAATAAATGTCTAAATGCCGATTGATTCCAAACCTACGAACGAGTCTTGGAACCGATTGAAGACTGAACTAGAGGCCG
>OVAN01008235.1:0-17039 GCA_900406275.1 Anastatica hierochuntica | reverse complement strand
TCAAGATTGAACTTATAAAGTGAATCAAACAAAGTACCACTACCATAAAAGTAATCATTCCAGAACAATGAGAAAACACCATATCCAACCCTAAAATCAAAACCTAAATTGTCCAATCTAAACAAGATTTCTACCACATTCAGGTACATATAGACACCCTTCAAGATTCACATGACACTTAGTGTGTAAGATCAACCGATAAGTCCCAATGCCTTCAATAAGTGCCTTCATCCGGTTTCCCATGAACAAGTATTGTTCAGGCCCTCTTATGGGTTGGATCGAACTGGATCCCTCTTTAATATGAGACACATGAGTAGTACCACCAGAATCTAACCACCAAGTATTATTCGGCACTTCAATAAGCTTCAATTCAGAGCAAACATAACTACAATGTTTACCTTTCTTTTCGAGCCATGCCTTTTTTGGACAATCTTTCATGAAGTGTCCCATTTTCTTGCAAAAGAAACACTTCTTCTCCTTACGGATTTGACTTTCATGTCCTTTAAAGGAAGTTTTATCCTTTCTTTTGTCCTTACTTGGCTTTCTTTTGTTGCTACTGGCACTTCCAAGACCTACAAGGTTCGCAACTTGGTCTTTCATCTTTCTTAATCTCCCCTCCTCTTGAATCAACATAGCCTTTTAGTTCCTTAAAGTTCCATTTATCTTAATGGTGTTGTAATTCACCTGGAACTGACGAAACTCAAGAGGTAGAGAGTTCATGATAAATTGGACCAAGAATTGCTCATGAACCTCCATTCCTAAGGTCGATAACTTTGCTGCCAGATTAGACATGTACATCACATGATCATGGATTGGCTGAGACCAGTCAAACTTTTTCGTAGTTAGCTCATTCATGAGACTTCCTACAATCGACTTGTCAGCCAAATCTGATTGTGAACACTCCTTAATTTTCTCTAAGAATTCCCTCGCTTTCTTTATCGATGGCTTAATATTTTCTGCCATCGTCAACCTCATAAGGTTCAAACTCAGCCTGTTAGATCGCTCCCATCTCTCGTAATGAGACTTTTCAGATGCGGAGCTTTCTGCTATAATGGTTGAGGGTTCCTCATCAGTTAGTATGGCGGAGTCTAGAGCCATTACACCTAGTGTAAACTGGATCTGCTCGGACCACTCACCATAATTGAGGCTATTAAACTTTACGACAGAGTTAGCGGATGCAAACACATTTGATGAAGATGCAAACATTAATACATGCTTACCAGTTAATGCTTCAAGACTTTAATACAGATTCAGACTAATGGAAAACTCTAAAGCTTGTATCTAAGCAACATTTGGGCGATACTTAAACACAAGCACTTTCAGTGATGCTATTTACGTGTACCTTAACAATTAATCAAATCAAACATTAGCCAAATAAGCATGTTACCTTTGGGTATACATGCTATCGACTTTAGTAAGAAATGATTAATCATTTTCTTATTACTAACTATATTCAATGACCCACCTTTGGGTGATCTCCTATAATATAAATAGTACAATTAATTGATCGATCAAACTTTAATGTCATTTAACATTCTTGGTCATGATCAGTTAATAGACTTTATAAATTTTAATAGTTATATGTAATATAACAAGGTCACTTCGGTGACTAACATGTTATATACAATATAAATAATAAAATTTTAATGGGGAAAAACTACTATAATATTATGTTAGTATTTCATAACATAATTATTCTTTTTTAATTAAAAAAATGCAGCTGATATATATTAGATTTACCCAACCTTTATTAAATCTACTAGGACAACCTCTTCCTTTACAAATTTACTTGATTTAAAATAGATTTATAAAAAAAAATATACACATGTAAGAACCATACATGTCCAATATGAAAAGATTTCTTTCTATTAAAAAAAGAAAACGTACAACTGTTTGACTATCGCGTAAGGAAATAAACTGTCATCACATCGATGACATCGTAACGGAAAATACGATTCACATTAGTTATTATAATAACCACCGTTACATCCGTCGCAACTTAGAAAAAAACCCAAAATATATGAAGAAAATTCTTCTATTGTAACAATCTCCAGAATTTAATATTCTTTCTTTATAATAGTTACTCTTTAAAACCATCAACGTTACAGTATGGTACGTACAATAATGAAACCGTACGTTACATACGATTACAAACATCGTACGTTTCCGAACGTTCATTTTTAATGGTAAATTAAAAAAATGATCATGAACACTCTTTAAATGGACAAACCATATATGTTCATAAAAACTAAACAAATACCATGAACACTTTTTAAAACGGATAAACCGTATATGTTCATGAATGGTGAATCAATTAAATCTAGATGGCTCTAATACCAATTGTTAAATACTTTTATGATTTCTATTAATAAAATCTATCCCAAAACCATTTCTAGATTTAGATTAATTCAACCTACTAACTTTCTTAAAGAAGAAGAAAGGTACTAACCTTGATCCGTTGAAAGTTATGTAGTTTGATTCCTCTTCCCTTACACCTTTCTCCTTAGTGATTCTTCCATGGATAAGAATCTAAATCTTTTAATATGCGCATGTACTCACTTACTTTTATAACAAGATCAGCAAACTCTTCCTATGTCCCTCTGTCTTTACCTAAAGGATATTTATTAATCATCATAAAAGCTAACCGACTTAGCTTTTATAAACCAAAGATAAAATGGATAAACATAAAATTTTGAAGTAAAAAAAGGGGAAATTCTCAAAATTTTAATTGTTATACGAGTAATTCAATGTAGTTTACTTATTTAAAAAAAAAAAAAAAGAGACTGTTAACGGATCCAAATTGAATCCGATTAGATGGAAATTTGTATTGGAGAAACCCTTTATTTTATAGGATGAAAGAAATAATTTTCTACACAAAAAGTAGGAAGATTTTATTTAATCCAAAAAAAGAGAAATATTCAAATCTACGGAAAATTTCAAGTTGAAAAAAATTAGTATTTTCGATTGTGTCATCAAATATAGATTCTAAAAATTTTATCATGAACATCCATGATTCTAATAGGATGCAATTAGGCTTTAAAAATCCTATTAAATGGCCATAACTATTGGCACCAAATTTTGATAATTTTGTTTTTCTCTCCTAATCCTAGGATTGGGTCTCGCTTATACGTGAAGAAATCACGAGAGTGGAGCTGCCCACTTAAATATTTCCCCGTACGTAAAACTTAACGTACACCATTCTCTCAATATGAAAACATTGAATCCAACATTCCGCAAACATTGAATACAAGCTTTCTCTTGTTCTCAATAGGCAGCCATCATCTGTGTGTTGCTAAAATTCAAGACTGGACAATGGGTTTCTTTCCTGGATTTGGTGTGTGGATAAATCAAAACATTCAACAGCTTCTCAAGGTCAGTTTCCTTTCGGTTAATTATAGGATCTGACGAACTATCAAAATCACTTTAAATGGCTTGATTAGAGGAAGTAGAGAGTGTGTAATTATGTATGTTGTTGTAGGCCGAGTCCAAGACACCCGGGAATGTTAAATCCAGTTCAGTTTCAGAAAAAGATACTAATACTCATGCACCCTGGTTTTGGAATCCTCATGAGGACCCTAAGGAGAAGGTAATAACAAATCACCAAACAATATAAAATATTCCTCTTTCTGTTTCACTTTAAGTGGTGTTTTATGGATATATATTTGTTTGAATTTGAATGATGTTTTCAAGTTTTTATGCAAACCGAAATGTAGGTTGATGCAATGAAAGCTTGATCATGTAAAGAAAATGCCATTGTATGGGGTAGATCCTAAGTATTATGACTTGGCGGAGGTGAATAGACAAGCACAACTTTGGACAGATCTAAATAAAACGCATCCATGGTACGATGCTCCTGCTAAACTGAAGGTAACTAATAGCAAATCATCTAATAGACTAATACTTTTCGATTTTTTTTTTTTGTTTTTCTTTTACCTTAAAGATAAATTGCCATAATCTAACCGAACCAAAGCAACCAAATCCAAACGATATACAACTCAATCGATCAAAATTTTCTTAACCAAACGGTCTGGTTTGGTTCAATATCTAACAGAACCAATAGACCAATATGTTTATTTTATTTAAATAATGTTGCAAACTCACACGTTTTTCTTCACATAGTTACTATAATTAAAGCTGATATTGTCAACTCATGGTGTTGCATTTTTCATCGTCGTTTCATTATAGTTAAGTTTAATTCTATTGATGGGCTTTTGTAATTTTCTTCATAACTTTCCTCTTAGGTGTTTTATATAAATAGTTAAACTTTTACATTCTTTTTTTTCTTTTTGATCAGATTCAGTTAGAATTTTATTAATTCCAAATTAACTAGTGTGAACGTAAATGTCTTCCCCCTAGCGAGAATTTAGAACAGAGTTTCTTATATTTGTGATGTATGAAGGTGAAAACCAAAAACGGTGTTTGCCATATAAAAATGGAATATACATTGGGATGGCCTCCTCAAGCAGTCGAAGAGATGCTCACTAATCCAAGAAGCTTTTTTTTCTTCAAAACATTCGACACACTCGACTCTCAATTCCGAACCCGTCTGGTTTGTTTTATTTCATATAGTTGTTTGATTCAAATCAAGTATTAGATATTATTAGCAAATAATTGAGATTGTTATATTTCTTCTTGAAATTTCTTTAAAGGACAACAAATCAACAAAGATTTTAAAGAAGGATGGACCAAGGCAGATCACGCAAGTAGAAAAAACTTTGAGATGGAAGATCCTTGGTTTGACTTTAGCTGTCCCGATACATCTAATCATCGACGAAAACCATCAAACTCTTACGGCAAGAAGCTAGCTTCTCCATATCCTTCAAAAGAATCCATTGTTCTTGTTCAGTTTCGCGAGAACTAATATTGGGCTTTGATCTCTTGCATAGGCAAAATATAAGAAAGACAAAATGAAGTACATGAAAGTGTTGGAGGGTAGCTGGAAAGTGGAGCCAATATTCGTGGATCAGGAACGCTTATGCAAGACTAGAGCGCGGATTAGTGAAAAAGAATACAAAAAATGTAGCGGCGGACAAGGAAGGATTGGATCTAATGTGACTATGGAGCAGATCTTTCAACCTTCTCCTCTCTTAATTTCCCACCGGTTTCTTGGCTTATCCGTGAAATCACCATCAAGACCACCAAAAATTTGCTCGAAGATCTTAGACAATTTGTTATTCGCATGCACAAAGCTCCAGGCCCGTTATGAAAACGGTTAATTATAATATCCAATATGGCTGTGATTATATGTTTTTCCTCTCCAAATAAATTTACAGATACATAAATTCAAGTAAAAGAAAGACGAGGCAAGTACATCTAACTATTTAATACTATAACATTACGAACAGTTAAAGATATTTAAGACCTGAAACACAATTTAAACATGTTTGAATTACAACCAGGTGTCCAAACATTTTCCATTTACAACATACACACAATCTCCATCCTCTCTTTTCCTTAATAAATCATTGTTTAACGAGGGTAGAAAGTGCCAGACAATTATCAGCCATTTGGTATAAAACGCCGGCGGATTTATAAACACCATTAATCTCTCGAGTTGCCTTCATGGCATCGCTGCAAGAATCGTAATCCGTTAAGGCAGCACTAAGGTTAATGTTAAGGCTAAAACCATCATTTTCCTTAATGTTCTTAAGGGCTTTGTCCAAATTGTCAAAAGCGCTATTAAAGTTGGACATACAAGTCAAAACTCCTCCACTAACTTTCTTCTCTTTCTTGGCGAGTTCTTTGGCTTGCCTTGTTCTCTTCATTAGCTCTCTTATAGCCACATCCGTCGCCGCGTTCACATTCCTTTGACCTTTAATGGTTCCTCTGCACAATGCCGGAAAATCCGCCACCGTGCAGGGATCAACAAGAGAAGGCCCCAATGCTGCCGCGCTTAGGCTTGAGGCACCGTGGAGGAAGAGGAAGATCGTTACAAGGAGGGTCATATGGGGATTGATAGACATCGTGTGCATATGATATATACACGGAAACGTATATATATTGTGTATATACACGTTCTTGTGTTTTATGATTTCAACACCGTGTGTGGTGGATTAGCTTTGATGAAGAGGAAGGAGGTGAGTTTATATATGCCTATGCAAAAAAGTTGGTTATATCTAGTAAAGTTTTTGAAGAAATGTTTACCACCGGTGGATTAAACCAAAACTTATCTATTTTGGTGTGTTTGTTAGTTAGATATGATAAATGCTTATTGTTTGCTGTTCTATTTTGGGAATATTTAAGACTTTATAACAAATATGTAATTTTTCTCGAGTTAAATTTCAGTTGCATTTACAGTAACTAGATATATACCCGCGCAATGCCGCGAGGTTGTCTTTTCTACCATGAAATGAAGTGTTTTTTGTAGTTACATGCTCCGGTCCCTTGTAGGCCCAAACCGTACAACTAAGGGCTATAAGAAACTGAAAACAACACATAAGAAAAATGAAATGTCAAGGCGGATAAAGCTAACCGATTTTATAAATGCTCTGAAATTCTTCATTATCAACATCGTAGCAAGCTAGTAAAAATGCATTGTAGACACGTAGAAGGAAAAGATATAGCTTTGTTACAACATGAAGGTCGAACAGTATTTCATCTTTTCGAGCGATTTCCTATGTGCGTTTGCTACATCCGTGGAAAGCAGCAATTGGTACATGATCCACCGAGTTCTCACAGCTTCATTTATAACCTTAAAGAGTCAAAAAAAAAAACTAATCAATTTAAAATTTTGAAAGAAAATACTAATTGATGAAGACAGTATTGCTTGTCCATATAGTTTTTCTTCAGTTTTAGCCGTTTATTAGAATACTTTGCAGGCCCAAAGGTACCATCCGAGTTCAATGTTTTAATGATTAAACCTTCACAGATGAAAACTAACACAATACTATGCAACCATTTACACCAAAGTTTACTACACTTGTTGGAGATAAAGAGATGTATCAGATATATACCCGATGTTAGCATAAGCGTTAAGAAACTTTGTATTTCCTCAATATTGCTGGGTGTAAGAGCAATTGCAAATTGGAAATACCCAAGATCTTTCTCATATGAATCGTATAACTTCTCCGAGAAGCAAGGTGCACACAAGTGACTACACATTTGTACAACATTCAGTTCACTGAAAACAAAGAAAACACAACATTTTTATTATTTCGTGATATAGCTCACGTCTAAGTGATAAGTTGTTGGCCATTTAGATACAACATGTCAAAAGCAAAGATGCATACGCCAACCTTGACACCACTGAAAATCACATTTTTTATTGACAATCACATTTTATGAGCTCGAGTGCTCAAATATGAAAAAACAACAAGCCAAATAGTTAAAGTAACTGGTTCCAAGCAAAGTAAATTAGCATAATTCAAATGAATAGACAGAAGTGAAGACTGCAATCATACATGAATATCAGAACTTTTAAGTTCACTTATGAATTACCTGGAGCGGAAAAATTTTCTTTTTCTCTCTGTCGAAAGCAACAACCTCACAATCCAGAATAAAAGATTTCACAAAAGGCCTCTTTAACCTGCATAGACATGATTCACTAACTTCAGTAGGAAAAATGGTTCTTTCTAATGGAGCATAAAAAATCAAAAAATGTTTTATGGTTCTTTCAACAGATTTCAGGCACTGATTGGGAATATTCTAGTCATAGCAAGGATTTATAGAGAGATGAAATAAAAGTGGTGATCTGAGCAAAACTTACTTGAGGAAAGGCTTTATGACTTATTTAGCTGACTTGAGAGCGGATCAGCTTCTTAGCAACCATGTCCTTCCAAAGAAGTCACATCATTTAACTTTACCTAAAGTTTCTCACACAATGTTAATTTAAGACCATTCAACTTATAAAAAGTAGACGCATAACAACAAAGATTATAATGGTGAAAACGGAGATTAACATAGAGAAGTGTTTCAATATTGTACTGATACAGATAAGCTTTAACTACATAATCATAACCTGTTTGGGGAACTAAACTTGTAAAATAGATTTACAGAGAAAGAACATAATTTACAACTGATGGGACTTTGAACAATTTGAAGATTTTTTAAAGAAATTATACTAACCTGTTAAGGCAAAAAAGCATTAGAGTATCTAGCTATCTTTGCTTTTCGTTGATGCATATCTGCAACCGCTCTTACTTCTCTTACTGTTTCACCAGTCAACAGCCAAAATAAAGCATCAATTTAACTAAACAATCTTGAAATTTTAAATAAAGATTCAAAGAAGAGAAAACAAAAAAGCAGCTCTAGACTGTTTTATGAGCAGAAGCAATTATGTAAGCAAATTGGCTTATTTTAAGTTCTTTACAAAACTTGGTTAAGCACTCTTAATATTTATCAGTTTGATTTGCTTCTTTCTTTTTGACTCAGCATTAATTCTTGAACATAGTATATCAAATCCAAAGGTAAAAACTTCAATTATGCACATGTTAAGCTTGCAAGCTTGAGAGCTTGTGTATCTCGTGGAGTTTCAAGAAGTTGTAATTTTTCTGCAAGATTCAATTAGATTCTACTACGTTCTACCAGGAAATGCAGAGCCGAGCAGAGCGAAACCAAACTTATTACGAAATTCATGTTTAATCATGCCGCACCTTTTGACACGCTTAGGGTCAGACGTAGCTATCTCTGCTTGCTGCTTCATTGCTTGAAGACGAAACTCCAGCCCGTTGTTCTGATTTGTCAACCCCATCAAATCTCACTGGACCAATGCAATAACTAAGATGGTTAAAAAAAGGACAAATCTAAAGTTATCGCCAAGCATAAAATTTCAAGAGATATGCATACCACGAAGTCGGGCTTGCTGCTCCATAGCTTGAAGACGAAACCGAACGAACCCATGGATAGCAGCAGCCGCAAACCCTACCGTATATTTCACCTCTAACTTGAGCACGACTTCTATCAAAAAGATCAACCAGGCGGCGAGCTGGATCAGCACCACCGTCATCTCCTCTTTCTTCGCCTCCCTCGAGCATTGCTCCTGTGTTAATCTATCAATCTCCGATGATGAGGCTGATGGCGAAGATTCCCACTATCGCCCCCTTGCTCTCTCTGCCGCTCCTCATCCAAAAGACATCGTTTAGTTTTTCTGATTCTACAAGTTAAACCCTTTTCTTTCTTTTTTCACAGATCGGCGGTACTGATACGTGGCTTGAAGTTTTCCGGCCTAGAAATTTCTCAGAACCGTCGAATTACTACGGCAAAAAGAGGCCGCATTCGCCAGCCTACATGTCCCAGTAGCTTTCAGATATGCGACTTGAGGGACGATCACGGATCGAACCGAAGACGAGTTAATAGATTGATTCTCCTGTGCATTTGGGACATCGAGTTCTCCATGTTTGGCGCTCTCTCTGGCATCCCGATTGAAAAATTAGGTTAGAAAAGTATAATCGAGAGAAAGATGAGAATACTGAATTGTCTACTTGTATTAACCTCTTGTTTTGATTGGTTCTTTATTATTATGTTTCTGATGACGTAGCTTTATATTAGAGCATAAAAATGCTGACGTGTCAACTTCAGGAGAGGGTCTTCTACTTTTATAGTATTGATAATTAGTTGTTATTGATAATCGACTTTGAAGCTAATTAGTTGTTATTTATAAGATAAAACTTTTAACATGTGTAAAAATTATAGAATGACAATTTTTATGAAACAAAGACAGCATAAATTTATTATTATAAACATATAATTTTATTCACAAAGCATTTGACCGTTGTCGCTTTGTTCTTTGTTCTTTGTTCCTACATATGAGCAAGTGATATCTATTCTTGTGTGTCCTGCTTCACTCTTTTTTTCCTTTTGTTGGCAAAGCATGTCAATACACTTTCCATCTTTTCTTTCGACGTTAGAATTGTCATATGTATAATTCATTCATCGGTAAAGAATGATCCACTAGAATCGTCCATGATCGCAAAAGGCATATTCTCTGAGGGCTTCCAATGGCGTTTCCTTTGGTTTATAAACCAATTGTTAATTTGTTTCTGGTCTAACCCTGTTGCATCAGCTAAAGCAATCTTATCACCTTCCTGTACACACACATTTTTCACATCACCCATTTCTTTTACAAATTACTTCAAAAAGACTGCCCGCGCTGAAACAATGTGAGACTTACAGTAGGGTAAGGCCACTTATAATGGAGATCCCACCAATCGAGAAGAGCTTGTCTTGCTTCTCTTGGTAGCTTTCCTTTCTTCTTTTTCTTTGAAAACTCTAGCTTCAAAGAACTTATACCGCTTCCAAATTTCCGGAGAAGCCTGTCCTTGAGATCACGGTCCTCACAACTTGGTTTCCCGTCTTGTACTAATACCTCATCACCTCCACTCAGTTCCTCATCTGATGAAGCTCCACCATCTTCTGTACACAAAGGTGGACAAGCCATTTGTTTCAAAAAGGCAGATTAAACAAATCAATACTAATTAGACATGTTTCAACCAAAATAAAATCAGACCTAGAAATATATTACATGCACTTAAGGAATGGTTATAGCAACTAAGTAGACACTATCACTACATACACCCAAAAACTTATGATTTATTTTTAATATTTGAACAATGTATTCTTAAATACATGTAAAATCTATTTTTTTTAAATCCTTAAATATATCAATATTTTTGTTGATTGATTAAATCCATGTGTTAATATATAGTACTCAACACTTGAGTTGACATGGTAGGATATTATGAAATATGATGGTATTTAGATTGGGAAGATTATCTGGAAAAAAAAAGATTATCTGTATTCAGAAATCTACAAATTTCGGCATTCTCTTCAAAACTTAAATTATCCATGGATATATATCATTAATTTTCTGAAAAATATACTGAAATAAACATTAAGAATAAAGAATTATGAATTTAATAAAGAGTAATTTTTTTAAAAAAAATATAATATATTATTTTTTCCAAAATTATCTTATATTATTACAATGTAACAAAATTAAATTCATTTGTATATACTAATTAAAAATTGTGTCATATGTATATACTCGCTCGCTCTTTAAGTGATGTTCTAAAGAGATTTTCGTTTCACTATAAGTGACGTTTTTGAACAATTTAACTTTATTAGAATATTTTAACCAATCAAATTATGCAGTATATTTTTTCATTGATTAAATTAATGTTTGTTAATAATATTTTTGTGTAAACAAAGTAAATTTTTAAAAAGTTTGTAGTTTATTAAACTGTGCGCATCAAGTTTAAACTTTTTTTAATTTGAAACAGAGGGAGTACTTAGTAAGTTTGGATCAAGATATATTAATCTAAAAATCCTATTATCCGAATTTGAATTAGAATCTGAGAATTTTGAAACAAAACAAAACGGACTGTGGAAAAGTATCCACAATGGAAATCTCTCACAAGAGTCTCACAAAAAAAATAGTGAGTATCTCATTTGAGAGACTCAAGTCTCTAGTTGAGAGACTCACTTTTCATTTATCATCTTCGAATTGGTCAATTATATATTTTTAATATTTTTATTTAATAATATAATTGAAAATATTAATATAAATATGTTTAGATACCCAAAGTGAAAAGCTCACCATCGTAGATACTCTAAGACCATCTTCAACCCCTCCATTTCGTAAAATATAATTTTAGAGTAAGAAATGTTCCAACCACACTCTATTTTCCACTCTATAATAGAATAGAAAATGGATTTACTCTATAAATGGAGTAATACATTTTTGTTTGTTTATTCATTACTCCATTTTTCACTTTAAAAAGAAGTAAAATGAAGTAGGGTTGAGTAAAATTCACTTTTATTATGGAGTTACACCATTTTGAAAAAAAAAAAAATTTTACATTAAAGATGCCCTTAGATATTAAGACAGTTTGCGATAGAAACAGGTAAAATCATGATTCGCAACTTTTTGAAAACAAAAAAAAATGGGATTATTGGCTTAAAAGGCTAATTGGCTAATAGAGAGGGCAAAAATGGAAAAGAACAAAGATAGATTTTAGAGGAGGAGGCAGGCACACACGATTGGTCGGTCAAAAAACCGCCGCAGTGAATAGTTACCTCCTCCCATTGTCACTTGTCAGTAAGAAGATATGACTAATAGTCTTGTCTTCATGAGGAGACATCCCCCCTTGGCCTACCTCATCATCCAATAGAACTACTACACGTGGACAAATCTCATTGATGGTGAGGGAACTCCCGGATATAACGCTTCACCTCACATTTGTGTTCCTATACATATGCCCCAACGACTATATGTTGACCCACTTACTAAGCTTTCGTGACTTCAAAACTCAAAAACCCACCCAAAGATGCTTCAACAAACATTACCTTATCTCATAATAGTTTTGACTGTGTGACCCAATCTACAGTCGGAACAAGCTGCCGTGGTTACTCATATTAAAATATAAAGTCATAACTAATGGACTACATAACACTTCCACACAATGTTATAGAAGTATTTACACATTTTTTTTAAAAAAATAATAAACAAATTTTTATCCATTACACTCCACACATTATCTTTTCTATAGACGGCAAGTCAGATTATGCAACATCAAACAAAAAATTTCTGTTCTCATTGTTAAATTATTTTCTACTCAACTAAGGTAATGACTAAAGATGTATACTAGAAAACTAAAAGTCAATTCATTCTATAACAGCCAACATGGAAATAATCTCTTAAAATCAAATAAACTACGGATAATAATCTCCTTTTTCAGAATAAGAGACGTTTAAGATCGTTATACTTATTAAAGATTCACTTAACTTTTATTCAGTTTACTTTTTTTTTATAAAAGCAACATTAAATATAGAAAATCAAATTGTAGAATACTAATGGTCAAAAACATCAAATAATATGAAATGTGAAAACATGACTTTAACTAAAACAAGAAAATACTCTTAAAACAAAATTAGGGTGGACGGAAGAAGGTAACATGCAAATAAACCAACTCATGCAAGTAGCGTGACGAAGAGAGACATAATACGACCCACCAAGGGAACAACACAGCCAGAGGAAATGACAACCACTATTATATATATGCAAAAGAGTTGGGATAAAAAGATATAGTAGCATAATAGTAAGTCAGTCTTATAGATGATTTCATTGCGGTGTGGAGAAAGAACCCTATGCTTTCTACTTTATATCTTCGTACTGCAAAGGTGTCTCACTGGTGGGAGATCACAAGCGGAATCCGCCGGATTCCATGTGACTTTTCAATCTCTTCTCTTTTGGCTTTTAAACACAAACCAAAAGGGACTCCCTCTCATTCACTATGTTCCTAATTTCTCTATATTCTAAGTCTTTTAGCTTAGATCACACAAGCAACATCTGTGAGGTTGCATGCAGTACTACGTATGGCCTATGGGCGCTGCATACTGATAAACCAGTCCGGTCATCATACACTTGAATCGAAATAACAAAGCCAAAGACTGATAACCAAACCATACTATTGTAATATTCTTTAATTGACAGATTCACTTTTCTATATCTAATACTCAGAAAAACAAACTTGTATCGAATTAAAGAGAAAAAAAAATTTAAATACATTTTTTGAAATTTAAGAGAATCGATGTGTTTAACTAAATCTTAGACCCAACAAGAAATGGTTTTATTAGTGAAGTGTATTAACATAAAAGAAACGAAAGCATGTGCCTGATCTAAAGAAACTTAGTATTAGATAATCACATCCCATGTGAATCTAGTCCAACAATGGAAGCTTTTTTATTATTATTATCGTTAGTTTATGACTCAATCAGGAGAAAAACAATCTTCAACAAGCAAAAAGAAAAAAGATGGTTAAAGCTCACAAAGTCACAACCAATTAAAAACATAACAGATGAAATCATCCAAAAAGGCAAGTTGTACTTTGAACAATTTTAATCATAAACATTCGCTCACCATGATAAACTAGGAGTGATTTTATGTTTAAAACCTTTCCCAGTTGATTCTCTACACAAACTCCGATTAATTAAAAATAATATGCTGATATGTTAAGTATCAGCAGCTTTTTTTCATAATAAACAATATTACCAAAGTACAACTCGGAGATGCATTCGAGTTCAGTTTCTTTACAGCTTAGCTCTTTCAGTTGGAGTTAGTTTACTAATTAATAATCTCTCTAAAGCATTTTCAGTATTTCTAGCTAACGTGATCAGTTGATTTGTCACAGGCCACAAAGAATTGTGGTTCTTTCTTTAAAACATTTCATTCGTCTTATGCTTAGCCAAGCTTTTGTTTAAACATTCTGAATATATATAATTTTATTCATATATATATATATATATAATTTACACTTTAACTTTATGAAAGAAAAATAAAACATTTCACTCGTGTGTAGGAGTATAAAATATAGTAGGCGTAATCCCATAGAACTGAGTAACATTAGTTAATTACTGACATGCAAGAGGACAGACATGCAGATAAGACCAGCCACTTGGCAGTGATACTAGTTCCAAAAATCCCCATGGGTTTTTGTTTTCAGATCATTGGAACTTGAACTAGACCACATTTCAAGTTTCTCGAGAGTTCATTAATGATAAAGTTTACTCCACTCCAGTGTATTCAGTAGTAATATGTGTAGACAAATACGAATAAAATGTGTCGGACTGTCAGCAATGAACCTAAAAAGTGTGTTTATTACTACTACTAGTATTTACCCCGCAAATAAATCAAGAGAGAACACATTAAACACAATTTTAATTACGTTTTAAATGGAGATTTAAACAAGAAACTTATTGCTAAAAGGCTATATGACTAGGTTTTTTTTCCTGTGGATGGGTTTTCACAGGAAAAAGGCAACAAGTTGGGGTAAAAGATCAGTACGCAACAAATTCTCTGAAACGTCTAAATCAGAATCTCAACCACAAAAGTTTATTGCTTTCACGATCATTTCTCTTTCTAGCAGAAAAAGAAGCCAAAATATACAAAGATGTAAAAAAGGTATAAAGTAGAAAATGTATAATTTCCAGAAAGATCAACAAGGAAAGAAAGAAGATAGGAAGAAGAGAGAAAAACCCCCAAAAAACACCAATGGCTAATAAAACATCTTACTACGAGTCAGATAATGGCACGAAGCTGTTTTAAGCAAGAAGAATTGTCCAGCACACAACAAAACCCATGAAGGAAAGTGGCTATGGAGATGAAAGATGTAGTAACCAAACCTAAAACCTAGGGTTTCTTGAAGTCACTAAGCTCCAAATAATTTTTGCCAGAGACTAGCTAATGTGAATCTCAAACGGACCTCGAATTTTATAAATCCTCCATGGTTAGTGTGGTAAATTTTTCTAATGAGTATTAAACAGAGAACGAGGAAAACATATTAATAAACTATAAATCACATAAAGATCACTAAAACAATGAAGGAGAGAGGGATTTGTTTTTATTTTAAAGGACTCACCTGAAAGGCTCCTAGTAGAAACAGCACCAGTGCATAGGTTCCTTAGCTGAATCTCGATTGTGTTCAAGAAGTTCGTAGCCTCATCAAACGGTCTTGCCAGATCCGATTTGTATTTAACCAATATATCACAGTACGTTTCCTGAAAGCTCAACACTCATAGATTTTAACTCTTAAGTAACCAAAAAAAATAAAAATCGAGAAAGAGAGAGATGGAAAGAGACCATGAATTCATCAAGTTCAGGATCAGCTCCAAAGCAAGAAGAAGGAAGAACATCTCTCTTATACACATCACTCTCCCTTTGAATCTCCTCCAACACGCACGCTATCTCCGGCGGTGCTCCGACCTAGAACAGTTACTCAAAAAAACTATCTTGTCTTTAATCGTGAAAAGTGAATTTCACCATGAAACCTAGAACTCTGAGTTAAGCCTTAGAGCGATGAAGATGATCAAAGTTGTTTATGCAATTGAACAGCATAAAAGAAAAAGTCACTTATGCATAATCTCAAACACTTTGTAAGCACAAAAAAAAAGAGAGGAAGATGCGGAGATATACAGAACGCGAATCGCCATGAACAGTGAACAAATCAACAATGATTATTCTAGCTTGATCAGTGTTTCTAGCGTAATTCACCTTCTGGCAATCGATGTAAGCCTGTAGTAATCGGGGATACGAGGGATGGCTAGCGATTTTCGCCTTGATAACACCCAGCGATACGTTCTCTTCGTTTCGTCGGATATCCGGAGCCATCGACGCCGCCTCCGACGATAAACCGGAGGCGGTAGCTGAGAATAGCTCGTGGGATTCGAAACCATCGGAGACGCGATTATCCCCCGTGGCGGAGGAGCATAGCAAAGAGTGGTAATCGGAAGGGAACATCAGATTATCCGGCGAAATCATGAGAACAGCCTTATCTGAGTAATCACCGGCTGAATGGAAACCGCACATTCCATCCATAAAGTAAGATCGCCGGTGGCTACGACTGCTTCCTCCTCCGTGTTTCGTCTTCTGTGAAAGCACAAATCGAAGAAGAAGAATAAATCGAAACCGCCTTAGCCTTAACAAAACTTTTCGGTTGTACAGTGTTTTGTGTACAAGGGAGAGAGAAAGAGATGGAGACGCTCAGAGAGAGAGTGGAGGTAGGGATCATATTTTCTTTTGGCAAAAAAAGTTAAACAAACAAAAAAAGAATGAGAAAGCATAATTACGGAAAAGGACATAAGGTATAAGAGCAGCTTCAACGGGAGCATTATAGAGCACTAGATTCTGATCCGCGCCAAGTATAGAGCGCGGAATTAGAGTATAAGAGAGTTTGAAAAATGTCATTAAAATGTATTAATAAGTATGCTTAGACATTAAAAGATTGATTGTAATATATTACCGTAGTTGTCAAATGGTTTATTTGAATGTTTATGAAGTTTAATGATTTGAATCAACCGTGTGATTTTAAGATGACGCTCTTTATGCTAATTTTATAAGTAACATTGAATAAAGTTGTATATGGTATGAATGGAGTGATCACTATTAACTTTTAAAGAAATAGCATGGTAATAACTTTATCAAAAAGAAATTCGATTATTTTTTTATAGATGATCCGATAAATAATTTAAAAAATTACAAAACGTAAGTCCAATGATAAATATTGTTAAGCAGAGAAGTTATAATGTTAAGGCAATTTTCTGTAAAT